>ML093504.1:44360-107943 GCA_003697995.1 Taxidea taxus jeffersonii
TTTTTTTTTTTTTCTACAGTTGGTGGGTTACTTAGTGTCAATCTAACCTATTCCATGACCCACTTATCCTAAAATGGGAGACTTTAGGTTAAACGGTGAGCACCCTTCCATGGCTGACCCATGTTCGCCAATTCTGTGGCTTTGGCTTGCAAGATATCTCTTCATAACCACCTTTACCTCATGTGTACATTAACCACAGCATAGTTTGACTAACCATACCTGGTCTGGGGAGAACTGTGAACTCACAGGTCTGTCTTGCCAGCTTGAAGAGCAGGCTAATCGGACTTCTGGCTGCATTCTGATCTATCATCTTGCTCTTTATGGCAAACAACACAACAGATAGAGAGGAAGAGAAACAGTGACTATCTTTGGAAGGATAAAGAGCCATAAAGTACAAAAAAATGCAGACTTCACAGGATCCAGAAAGTCCACTCCCAAACTTAGCCTAAGAAACTTTAGCCGCAAATGGGGTGTGAAACACACTTCTGCCCAGCCATATCTAGCTACAAATGGGGTGCAACCCACATTTACAATGAAGGTTGAGGTGATAATGGCCCCTATGGACCAGGACCCCTGTGACAAATTCCCGAGAGCTGGTACAGTTGTACAAAGAGAGTGAAGTGTGTTAAATAGATGACTACTGGATCCACAGCCTCTTTGGTTGTCTGCCCGATGCACGCCAGTACATGCATCCTCTGGTTGGCAGAGTCCAGAGAGAATATCCTCACTGGTCATAAAGCCACACTCTTAAGACATAGAACAAGGTGAAAGGAAAACCTAGTCAGACCTAATGTTCTCCATGCTTTACGACAAATTACACAAAAGATAGAGACAAAAGAAAACAATGACCCTATCTGGGAGGAAAAGGATCAATATGAAAACAAGAAAACTCAAAACAAATTTTTACCAAAATTGCTATACCCAAGGAACTAGTCTACAAATATCTTTTTTTCCCCTGCAATTAGAGAGAAAAAGGGCTCTCATCATTTTCATTTCCATTAGACCCCACAGACAGCGATCTAGGAGGCTGATGTGGTAACAAATCTTATCGTCTGCCAGCTTTTATCAGCTGTCTCAGTATCTCTCTGCTGCTGCACCTCAAAGTGAACAGTGTCCAGCCAGGGAAGTTCATCCGGCAGACTATGTCAACTGTTGGGGAGGAAAAACTTTTCTTTACCCTTCAAAGTTCTTGCTAGTCTAAGAATTAAATTGACATGAGACAGATTAACAGAAGAAAATAAAATTTAATCATGTATGCACAGGGAATCCACATATTCCAAAGACAGTCAGGTAAAATGAAGTACATAGGTCATTTTGGACTAAGATGGAGTAGGGGTCAGGGGCTCAAAGGGAAAGGAGGTAATTTGCAGGAAGAATGAAAAAAGTAAGTGTAAACAAATGTTTGCTGGGCCATCCAGAAACAAAGGCACAAAGAGAGGACTTTGATCAAACAGGCATTGCTGTTTCTTCCCTGTCCACCACCATTAGTTCATATTATGTAGTTATCTATGGTGATAGCTCTTTTCCTGAGCAAGTCCTGGATCTAAATTCTTTTAGGTATTTAAGAGGAAGGTTAAATGTTCTTCCTGGGCCTTCTGTGTTTTGTTTGTTTTTTTGAAGATTTATTTATTTGAGAGACAGAGTGCACTAATGAGAGGGGCAGAGGGAGAGGGAGAGAAAATCTGAAGTGGATTCCATGCTGAGCACTGAGCCCGATTGGGGGGCTCAGTTTCATAACCCTGAGTCATGATCTGAGCTGAAACCAAAAGTTGGATGCTTAATGAAATGCATTACCCAGGTGCCCTCCCCCCCAACCTTCTGTGTTTTTTGTTTTTGTTTTGTTTTAAAATAATCAGCCTAAAATAGTCCACATGCCAAAGACACATTTTGCGGTGAAAAATTTTGCTCCCCTACATCCCTTGGTCTACATGCCTGTTTCTGTTAACTCAGGCTCAATCTTCAGATCTCAGCTCTAGCTCCCTTCTTCTAGGAAGTCTTCCCTGACCACCAGACCAGATTATGCTCTCTTTGTTCTTTTCCTCCATGGAGAGATCACCACTGTAATTAAATAACCATCCACCTATGGTGTGTTAACGTCTATCTCCTCCTCCAGACCACAGAACCCCATGGGATTATTTAGTCAACATCTCTGGCAACAAACTGTGCTGGCAGTACTCAGTGTGAGTACTCAATGTACATTTGATGAATAAATGAAAGTAATTGATTCTGCCAGCTCGACCAGAGGGCAGGGACTGTGGGCTCCTTTTCCTCTCTGCTCCCTGGGACTGCTAAAAACCATCTGCTCTCATGGCACTGGGGAAAGCTAGCATAGCCTCACTAATGCATTCATGTTTGCATTTGCTCAATAAGGATTTATTGAGAGGCTGCTACATGCCAGTATTCTAGGCTTTTGGAATTTACATAGGCAGTGAAACATACCATCAAAATCCCTGCCTTCATGAGATTACATTCTATACTAAGGGAGACATACTGAGCAAATAAACAGGAGACTATGTTTTAAGCTGGTGGTAGAGCCAAAAGGGATTTGGGGAGAAGTGGAGGTGAGCTGCGATTTGAAGGGAAATGGTTGGGAAAGGCCTTCATGAGAAGGTGACTTGTTGAGCAAAGACGTGCATGTGGTAACAGAGCAAGCTATGTGGCAATCTGGTGCAGAGCACACCAGACTAAATACAGGCTGCCGAAGCCAATGTGAATCACTCTCTTTGTGTCAATATGCCCTAAATGTTGTATGGGACACACGTTAAAAATTATTCATTGATTATCTGAAATTCTAATATTTATATTGAATTATTTCACTTGTTAAAGTAAGAGTATATTATTGTAATTTGAAAAGCATCGCATAATTTTTTTAAGGTTTTATTTATTTGAGAGAAAGAGAGAGTGTGCACAAGTCGTGGGGAGGGGCAGAGGGAGAGGGAGAAGCAGAGTCCCCACTAAGCAGGGAGCCTGATGGTGGGGCTCGATCCCAGGACCCTGAGATTATGACCCGAGCAGAAGGCAGACACTTAACTGACTGAGCCGCCCACGGACCACTCCCCCATTCTTTTTTAAAGATTTTGGAGCACATAACATTTTATGATAAATAAACATGAGGCATTCTTTAAGGAATCTTTATGACCAAATACAAAGGTAAAGCTAATAATCTACACCCAACCTAATGCCCTCTGAGGTAACCACTCCTCTGAGGTAACCATTACTAATTTCCTGAATACATAGCCCTCTTTCTCGTCATCTTTTGCATGTATACACATTTGTATTAGCTTCCTAGTGCTGTTGTCAAAATCTTCTACAGACTGGGCGGCTTAAACAACAGGACTTTCTTCCCTCACAGCTCTGCAGGCTGGAGGTCCCAGATCAAGGGGTCAGCAGGACCATGCTCTCTCTCTGAAGACTCTCGGGGAGGACCTTTCCTGAGAGCCCCAGGCATTTTTTGGTTTATGGCAGCATAACTTCTATCTCTGATTCCATCTTCAGGTCTTGTTCTTGCTTTTCCAAATCTCCCTCTTCTTAAAAGGACACTAGTCATTGGATTAGGGCTCATCCTAATTCAGGATGACTTCATTTTAATTACATCTGAAAAAACCCCTATCTCCAAGTAAGGTCACACTCACAGGTACTAGGAACAGGACTTCAACATACCTTCGCACACAGAGCACTTAGCTTCAAGGACTCCAAACCATCCCTGGCTGTTGACTTTTTTTGGTGGTGGTGGTGGTTTATAAGGCCCCAAGTGGTATGGTCCCTACTTACCTCTATGACTTCATTCCTGCAATCTTTTTCTCTACTTTGCACCTCTCCAGTCACACAGACTTTGTGGTTATATCTTGTTCCTCATTCTTACTGTCACTTAGTTTTACATGTGCTCTTGATATAACTTTGGAATGTTAGTGAGATCTGGAACTGACGGCCAAGAAAAAATTCTTGAGATGTCTTTGGTGCAAAAAGGTGATTTTATTAAAGTATGGGGACAGGACCTGTGAGCAGAAAGAGCTGCTGCTCCAAGACTGGGAGGAGCAACTGATTATATACTTTGGGGTTGGGAGAAATAAAGATAAGAGGAGTTCCAAAACGACTTTTGTATGCTAAAGAAAACTCACAGGATCCTGGAGGAATGTTATAATCTGCCTATATCAAGTATTTGTCGATGGGTTGCAGGATATAAGGACATTTAATTTTGTGTACATTTCCTTCTGCCTTTGTTTCCCATATCACTTTTTTTCCTTAATTTGGCTCAAAAAAAGTTAACCTATTTTATTGGTCTTTTCAAAGTTTTAGTTTGGATTTATCGATCACTGCTTTCCTCCTTCTCCTCCTCTCCTCTTCCTCCTCTGACTTGTTTTCTATTCTATTAGTCTCAATCTATTATTAATCAATCCTTTATTCCTTCTTTCATTCTTTAAAAAAATTTTTTTAAAGATTTTATTTATTTACTTGATGGACAGGGAGGGAACACAAACAGGTGGAGTGGGAGAGGAAGAAGCAGGCTTCCCGTTGAGCAGGGAGCCTGATGTGGGGCTCGATCTCAGGACCCTGAGACATGACCTGAGCCAAAGGCAGATGCTTAATGACTGAGCCACCCAGGAACCCCCCCCTTTTAAGTTTCTTAATATGATAGTTATTTTTTTAAAATATTTTATTTATTTGAGAGAGAGAATGAGAGACAGAGAGATCATGAGAGGGGGGAGGGTCAGAGGGAGAGGCAGACTCCCCGCTGAGCAGGGAGCCTGAAGGCAGACTCTTAACCAACTGAGCCACCCAGGCACACTTAATATGATAGTTATCATCTATGTGGTCTTTCTTCTTTGTTGTTTTCTTTAGCAATGACATAACTTAAACTTGTTTATTTTGGTCAGCTCTCCTTTTGATGCATCCTACAGATTTCGGTAAAAGGTATTCTCCTTTCATATTACTTACAAGATAATTTATAATTCCAGAGTTGTACTGCAGAGAAGAGAAAAAACTCCTCCTCTTAGGTTCAGTAGGTGGGGCCAATAGATCAGACTGATAAAGGACAGAGTAACAGGAGGAAAAAAACCCCAGATTTAATTATATATCTAGTCCACAAGGAAATGTGACTCAAGAAGGCAGTTATAATTGGGGCTTACATACTATCTTTACAAAGGGTGATAAAGTGTTAAGAAGAGGCTAAACAAACAAAAAGGGGTTTGGGACTTCTGAGGATAAGTGCTTATGGGGAAGTCCTTAGGCAGTGTGTGGTAGATAAGGGCTGTTTACTAAGGTTTGTTGTGCAGATAAGAGTCATTTCAGATGATAAGACTTGCCTCTTATCTCAGGAGTATTCTCCTCCTGCTATAGGACAGGGAACACCTTTACAAACGGAAATTTATGTTACCTTTGCAAAGGGAAATTTATACCACACTGTCACACAGAAAAATGAAGGGCAGGGAACAATTTTTCTTCAGCTCAGAACAATCCTTATGCCAAAGTGGCATATTTTGGAGAGACAACTCTGATCTCTTTCATCTCCTCTGAGCTCGTAATTATTGGGGAATGTATTTTTTTAATGTTTTTTTCATGAGAGAGAGATGGGGAGAGGGAGAGAGAATCACCAGCAGACTCCCCACTGAGCATTAAGCCCTATGCAGGGCTCCATCCCATGACCCCGAGATCATGACCAGAGGTGAAATCAAGAGATGGCTGCCCAACTGACTGAGCCATCTAGACACCCCTGGGGAGTGTATTTCTTAATTTCCAACTAGTCAAAATTTTGTTTTTGTTGTTGATTTATAGCACATGTGATTGGGGAGGGAGGAGCAAAGGGAGAGGAAGAGAGAATCTCAAGCAGACTACAGGCTATGCCTGGAGCCCCACATGGGGCCTGATCCCATGACCATGAGATCATGACTTGAGTTGAAGCTGAGAGTCGGATAGCCAACTGACTGAGACACCCACGTGCCCCCTGTTTACTTTTTATTATTTTTACCATGTTGGAGTACGGTCAGAAAAATAAGGCTGCTACTTTTTGAATTTCTTATTATTTTACTTTTTTTGCCAAAGACATGATCAATTTTTATAAGTGCTCCGTGGACATAAAAATTTTTCTATTTAAGGGATATTTCTCTACCTATTAAATTGTATATAAATTATATTATCTACTTTCCTTTTTTTAAAGATTTTATTTATTTATTTGACAGAGAGAGAGAGAGAGAGAGAGAGAGAGATGGATCACAAGTAGGCAGAGAGAGAGGGGGAAGCAGGCTCCCTGCTGAGCAGAGAGCCCAATGTGGGGCTCGATCCCAGGACCTTGAGACCATGACCTGAGCGGAAGGCAGAGGCTTAACCCACTGAGCCACCCAGGGCCCCAATTATCTACTTTCTTTACATGGTTCATTAATTTTTATCTTTCAGGCATATTTTCAGCTCATAAGTTGTTTAGTGCATAAAGTTTATAACTATTATATCATCTTCATTAATTGTGCCTTTTATCATTACATAATATCCTCTATCTAGGTTGATAGACCTTATTTTAATTTTTTACCTTTTTCCTAATTTTGCTTTGTTTGCTTGTAACTGCTTTTTGCTTAATTTCAACCTTTATCTATCACTGTTTCATCAGCATATTGCTAGTTTTTTTAAAAAAGATTTTTCTTTTAGACTTTTAAAGATTGTTTATTTATTTGACAGAGAGAAACAGAGAGAGAGAACAAGTAGGGGGAGCAGGAGAGGGAGAAGCAGGCTCTCTGCTGAGCAGGGAGCCTGATGTGGGTTGTGATCCCAGGACCCTGGGACCACGACCCAAGCTGAAGGTAGATGCTTAACCGATTGAGCCATTCAGGCACCCCTAACTCTGTCTTTATTTGGGAGAATCAGTTTGCTTCTTCTTTATGTTCCAGATTTTATTAAAGTGCTATTTATTATCACTTTTTAAAAATTTATTTTGAAGATTTTTATTTATTTATTTGAGAAAGTGAGTGAGAGAGAGCACAAGCGGGGGACAGCAGGGAGAAGCAGAGGGAAAGGGAGAAACAGACACCCTGCTTAGCACTGAGCAGGGAACTAGATATGGGGCTTGATCCCAGGTACCTGGGATCATGACCTGAGCTGAAGGCAGATGCTGAACTGACTGAGCCACCCAGGTACCCCTATTATTCCACCCCCCACCTTTTAATTGATGAGTTCTGTGTACTTTTTAAAGTTCTACATCTAAAAATAAATAAATAAATAAATAAATAAATAAATAAATAAAGTTCTACATCTACTGGGACACCTGGGTGGCTCAGTTGGTTGAGCATCTGCCTTTGGCTCAGGTCATGATCCCAGGTACCTGGGATCAAGCCCCATATTGGGCTCCCTGCTCCGTGAGAAGTCTGCTTCTCTGTCTGTCTGCTGCTCCCCCTGCTTATGCTCTCTCTCTCTGACATATAAATAAAATCTTAAAAAAAAAATAATGAAGTTCTACTGCTGATTAGCATTCACATTTCTTTTTCTTTTTTTTTTTTTTAAAGAGTCCCTACCAGGTAGTTCCAACATCTGTGTCTACCTGAGTCTGGCTCTTTAAGATTTTATTTATTTATTTGACAGATCACAAGTAGGCAGAGAGGCAGGCAGAGAGAGAGGAGGAAGCAGGCTCCCCGCCGAGCAGAGAGCCCGATGTGGGGCTCGATCCCAGGACCCTGAGATCATGACCTGAGCCGAGGGCAAAGGCTTTAACCCACTGAGCCACCCAGGCGCCCCAGCATTCACATTTCTGAAAACTATATTCACCTCTGAAATTTACCTTCTCTATAGCTTTACTCTCACCCAAAAGAACTTGTGTAATATTTTCAAACATTGTATTTCAACTCACTTGTGGGTTGTAAAATTAGTGGATTGTGATTGAGATAGGGAAACTGGGGTGCCTGGCTGGCTCGGTTGGTGGAATTTGTAACTCTCAATTTCAGAGCCATGAGTTTGAGCCCCACATTTGGTGTAGAGATTACTTAAAAATAAAATCTTAAAAAAAAAAAAAAGAGGGAATCTGAAGGGACCCCATGAAGAACTGCCTTTTTTCTCCTTTTCCTACTTCTAAAATTTTTTTAAAGATTTTATTTATTTACTTGAGAGAGAGTAAGAGAGAGAGTGAGAGAGGGGAGAGGGTCAGAGGGAGAAGCAGACTCCCTGCTAAGCAGGGAGCCTGATGAGGGGTTCTATCCTGAGACCCCAGAATCATGACCTGAGCTGAGGGAAGACATTTAACCAACTGAGCCACTCAGGTGCCCCCTGTTTCTATTCTTGCTAGGTCTCCCACCCCCACCCTACATACACACCTTACAGTATGTCCTCCTTGTAAAGGTCAAGGAATCAATGATTTTTTTTTCTTAATGTAGGCTCCATGCCCAGCATGGAGCCCAACACGGGTCTTGAACTCAAGATCCTGAGATCAAGACCTGAGCTGAGGTCAAGAGTCAGATACTTAGTCAACTGAGCCACCCAGGCACTCCAGGGTTAAAATTTCTTTGGAGTCTTCTGGCCCAAAAGATAGTATCTAAGGAATGACTAGGTGGGGTTGTCATGAACATTTTCCAGGACCACTGACTCACTGAGACCCCTGGCTCCAGGGCATAAGCGACACAGAGGACACTTAAATACTTATCTTTGTTCCTGGATGCCTGAGAAGACACATCAAATGAGTAGGGCCACAATCCTCAATAAAAACCCCAAGCGCTAGGCAAAGACAAGACTCACTTCTTTCCTTTCTGAGTCTCCTGGACACACTCTTTCTTTATCTTCAATAAAGTCTTTTCTCCCTTCCTTTTGGCTTGAGTTTGATTTCTATCCTGCTAGACAGTCTGCATCATGATCACTTTTTTTTTTTTAAAGATTTTATTTATTTATTTGACAGACAGAGATCACAAGTAGGCAGACAGACAGGCAGAGAGGGAGAGAGGAGGAAGCAGGCTCCCTGCAGAGCAGAGAGCCTGATGCGGGACTCGATCCCAGGACCCTGAGATCATGACCTGAGCTGGAGGCAGAGGCTTAACCCATTGAGCCACCCAGCTGCCCCATGATCACTTTTAAAAGAAAAAAAAAAACTATAATAGAAAAATCTCAGAGAGCATTAAACATAGTAAGAAACCTTGTTAAAAAAAAACTGTGCCTTTGAATACATGTGTGGTGTGTGTGTGCGCGCACTTGATCAGGATATAAAGTGCATTTGTTCATGTGAGTCCCAGTCAAAATGAGTTTGAAATCTACTTATGTAATTTTTTTTAATTTTAAAGGTTTTTATTTATTTGTTAAAGAGAAAGAGTGAGTGCAAGCAGGGGGAGCAACAGCCAAGGGGAGAAGCAGGTTCCCAGATGAGCAAGGAGCCCAACGAGGGACTTGATCTCAGAATCCAAGCATCATGACCTGAGTGGAAGGCAGATGCTTAACCAACTGAGCCACTCAGGCATCCCCAAATCACATTTATTTATTATTTATTTTAAAAGATTTTATTTATTTGACAGAGAGAGATAGAGCAGGAACACAGGCAGGGGAGTGGGAAAGGGAGAAGCAGGTTTCTTGCTGAGCAGGGAGCCTGATGTGGGACTCGATCCCAGGAGCCTGAGATCATGACCTGAGCCGAAGCCAGATGCCTAACAACTGAGCCACCCAGCCTCCCCCCAAAATCTACTCGTTTAAATGTACTTGTGTTACTCATAAGGTAAGAAAAGATAAAGTGAGGCCTAGTCTGTTTAATGAAACTCATGAGCATGGAATTATTTTTCTTCTCTTAAAACTAATTTTCACTTAAAAAAAAAAGAGGGGCGCCTGGATGGCTCAGTGGGTTAAAGCCTCTGCCTTCGGCTCCGGTCATGATCCCAGGGTCCTGGGACTGAGCCTGCATCGGGCTCTTTGCTCAGCAGGGAGCCTGCTTCCCTTCCTCTCTCTCTGCCTACTTGTGATCTCTGCCAAATAAATAAATAAAATCTTAAAAAAAAAAAGAGAGCTGAACTTTGAGAGAAATTTAGAGCAGTGATTCCCAGACTTCTGTGTGCATCAGAATCATCTGGAGAGCTTCTTAAATCACAGATTCCTGGGCCCCACCCAGAGAATCCTGTGATTCTGATTACACCCTAATTCTGATTAGGAGTTCAGGCTTGAAGCTCATGAATCTGCATTTCCAGCAAGCTCCCTGGTGATGCTGCTGCTGGCATGAGGGCCGTATTTAGTAGCACTGATCTAGAACAGTGATTCTCAGACTTGAGCATGCATCAAAATCATCTGGAAGGTTTGATAAAACAGAGTGCCTGGCCTATCTCCAGTTTCTGCTTTAGTAGGTTTGGAGTGGAGGCTCAGAGTTTGCAATATTAAAGGCTATAAAATCAAAACAAAACAAAACAAAACAAAACAAACCAAAACAAACCCTTTCTCTTCATCCTCAACCCTCAGCAAACTTCCCTGTGGAAAATAAAAGTTTCTCATGTATGTCTTTATATATGGCCTTATCATTTTCACGAATGGGATCACAGTACTGAAATTATTCTAAACATTGCTTTTTTTTTTTTTTAAGACCTATTTACTTGAAAGAGAGATAGAGGGAGCATGAGCAGGGCAGAGGGAGAGGGAGAAGCAGACACCCCACTGAGCAGGGAGCCTGATATGGGGCTCGATCCCAGGCCCTGGGGATCATGACCTGAGCCAAAGGCAGATGCCCAACTGACTGAGTTACCCAGATGCCCCCAAACATTGCTTTTTTTTAAAGTGTAGTGAGGAGATCTTCTGATAGAAGCACATGTAACCAACTTTGATCTTTCATATCTGTATAGTATTCCACTAGAATACTATGTACAGTATGGACAGAGAATAATTTAATTAACCCATCTCTATATTATAGACATTCAGGTTCTCTTATTTTATTTTTTATTTTTTTAAAGATTTATTTATTTACTTATTTGACAGAGAGAGATCACAAGTAGACAGAGAGGCAGGCAGAGAGAGAGAGAGAGGAGGAAGAAGGCCCCCTGCTAAGCAGAGAGCCCGATGTGGGGCTCAATCCCATGACCCTGGGCTCATGACCTGAGCCGAAGGCAGAGGCTTTAACCCACTGAGCCACCCAGGCGCCCTCCCTTCTTTTTTTTTTTTTTTAACTATAAGAAACAAAGCTTATTAAAAACTGATGGGCAAAATCTCAATACAAAAATGAGTAAACAGCACAGACAAGGAAAGACAGCCCTAAATGTAGAAAAAGATGTTCAATCACATTTATTAATAAAATGTAAATGAAAACTACAATAAGATGCCAATATCACTTTTCACTTATCAGATGGACAAAAATACAAATGTTTGACACCACACTTTGTTATTAAGGCTGTGAAGAAATAGGCACTCTTAAATTGTTAATGTAAGGGGTACAAAATACTGCAACAATTTGGAGTGAATCTGGCTGACAACATTTCATATGCCTTTACTTTTTGATTTAGCAATACCATTTCCAGGCATTTGCCCTGAAGGCTTACCCTCACAAATAGATAGCAACCTGTGCACAGGATTATTCACTATGGCACAACTGAAAATAGCAAAATATCAGTTCAAATTCCCATTATTAGGAAACACATTGAGTAAAATGTGGTATATCCATCCTGTTGCAATAGTTTGTTAATTTTTCTATGTCGATCATATTGTTTTTCACAAAATGATAGCTTATCTCTTTATTTCCAATCCTTATATTGCTTATTTCTTTTCATGTTCTTATACCATTGTCCAGCATCTCTAGTATCTTATTTTACTATTATTATTTTTAAAAGATTTATTTGAGTGAGACAGAGAGAATGCAGGGGGGAGGGGCAAAGGGAGACAGAGAGAATCTTTTTTTTTTTTTTTTAAAGATTTTATTTATTTATTTGTCAGATAGAGAGCACAGGAGCGAGCACAGGCAGACAGAGTGGCAGGCAGAGGCAGAGGGAGAAGCAAGCTCCCCGCTGAGCAAGGAGCCCGATGTGGGACTCGATCCCAGGACGCTGGGATCATGACCTGAGCCGAAGGCAGCCGCTTAACCAACTGAGCCACCCAGGTGTCCCGGACAGAGAGAATCTTAAGCCGACTCCCTGCTGAGTGCCGAGCCTGATGTGGGGCTTGATTCCATGACTCCAAGATCATGAGCTGAGCCAAAATCATTTTTAGTTTCTTTTAAAAAGTTTATGTATTTGACAGAGAGAGAGGGAACACAAGCAGGGAGAGTGGAAGAGGAAGAAGCAAGCTTCCCACTGAGCAGGGAGCTTGATGTGGGTCTTGATCCCAAGACTCTGCAAGCATGACCTGAGCGGAAGGCAGACATTTGACTAAGCCACCCAGGTGCCCCAGTTTTTTGTTTTTTGAATTACAGACATTTTAGTGTATGTGGTATCTATCTATCTATTGCTAAAATTTATATGACAGAGAGAAAGAGAGAGAGAGCACAAGTAGGAGGAGTGGCAGGCAGAGAGAGAGGGAGTGCTTTGGAAGAGAGCCTGATGTGGGGCTCCATCCCAGGGTCCTGGGTCATGAATTGAGCCAAAGGCAGATACTTAATGGACTCAGCCACCTAAGGTACCCAGGTGCCCCTCTCAATGTGGTTTTGATTTCCATTTCCCCAGTAACTACTGATATTAAGTATCTTTTCATGGGCTCACTGGCTATTTGCATGTTTTTTTTTTTTTTTTTTAAATATCTCTTCAGATCCTTTGCCCATTTTAAAATTAGGTTACTTGTTTTTTTATTATTGAGTCCTAAGAGTTCTTTAAATATTCTATATATATTTATATATTCTTTTATTTATATTTATTTATATATATTATTTATTTTATTTATATTTATTATAAATATTATATATTTATATATTCTATAATATACTAGACATTTATCAGATGTAGGATTTACAAATATTTTCTTCATTTCTTAGGTTATTTTTTCTTTTTTTAAAGATTTATTTATTTGAGAGAGAGAGAAAGAGTATGAGAGGAGGGTAAGAGGGAGAAGCAGACTCCCTGCTGAGCAGGGAGCCTGATGTGGGACTCAATCCTGAGATTCTAGGATTATGACCTGAGCAGAAGGCAGTTGCTTAACCAACTGAGCCACCCAGTCACCCTCTTTTTCCTTTTCTTACTAGTGTCCTATGAAGTATGAAAGTTTAAAATTTTAATTAAATTCAATTTATCTTTTTTTTTCTTTTGTTGCCTGTTTTTGGTGTCATAGCTAAGAAACCAATGCCTAATCTAAGGATAAGGACATTTAAGATTTCTTATGTCTTTTTTTTTTTTTTTTAAGATTTTATTTATTTATTTGACAGAGAGAGCGAGAGAGGGAACACAAGCAGGAGGAGTGGGAGAGGGAGAAGCAGGCTTCCTGCCAAGTTGCGGGGCTCGATACCAGAAATCTGGGATCATGACCTGAGCTGAAGGCAGACACTTAAGGACTGAGCCACCCAGGCACCCCATCTTAAGTTTTCTTTGTAGAGTTTTACAGTTGAGATCTTACATGTAGGTCTTTGATCTATTTAGGGTCCTTTTTTTTCTTAGGAGCAGTTTTAGATTCACATTTTTTTTTAAAATTTTTTTAAAGATTTTATTCATTTATTAGTCAGAGAGAGAGAGAGTGAGCACAGGCAGACAGAGGCAGAGGGAGAAGCAGGCTCCCCGCGGAGCAAGGAGCCCGATGTGGGACCCGATCCCAGGACACTGGGACCATGACCCGAGCCGAAGGCAGCCGCCCAACCAACTGAGCCACCCAGGCGTCCCTATTTCTTGATTCTTAATTGTATTCCACTGGTCTATCCTTAGCCAGTACCACACTATTTTTTTTTTTTTTAAAGATTTTATTTATTTGTTTGACAGAGAGAGAGACAGCAAGAGAGGGAATACAAGCAGGGGGAGTGGGAGAGGGAGAAGCAAGCTTCCCGCCGAGCAGGGAGCTCAATTCCGGGCTAGATCCCAGGACTCTGGGATCATGACCTAAGCCAAAGGCAGATGCTTAACCCATTGAACCACCCAGGTGCCCCTTTAAGTATTTTATTCTTTTTTTTTTTTTAATTTATTTTTAAAAGATTTTATTTATTTATTTGTCAGAGGGAGAGAGAGAGAGCGAGAGCGAGCACAGGCAGACAGAGAGGCAGGCAGAGGCAGAGGGAGAAGCAGGCTCCCTGTGGAGCAAGGAGCCCGACGTGGGACTCGATCCCAGGATGCCGGGATCATGACCTGAGCCGAAGGCAGCCGCTTAACCAACTGAGCCACCCAGGTGTCCCTCTTTTTTTTTTTTTTTAAAGATTTTATTTATTTATTTGATAGAGATTTCAAGTAGTCAGAGAGGCAGGCAGGGAGAGAGGAGGAAGCAGGCTCCTTGCTGAGCAGAGAGCCCGATTTGGGGCTCAATCCCAGGACCCTGAGACCATGACCTGAGCTGAAAGCAGAGGCTTTAACCCACTGAGCCACCCAGGCGCCCCAAGTATTTTATTCTTAATGCTATTAGAAGTTGAATTGTTTTTTTAGAGCAAATGTCTTTTTACTGCACTGGGAACAACTGGAATTCTCTGTGGTAGCTGTTGTTTTACTTCCTAACACTGCATGCCCACAGTGCTTTCTGTGGGCAGGTGTCCAAAGTCTGGACCTCTCATGGGACACGTGTGTGTACTCTTTTTTTGTGTCACCCTTGTGCAGAAGCTATGCTAATCTTCTCTGTTTTGTTCCAAGTTTAGTATCTATGTTGCCAAAGCAAGCACCATGTGAGCTCTCAAGAGGTCCCCATAGATCTGCACAGACCACAGTTCCCCTTGGTATAGGATATCAATCTCTAGTTCCAGGATTCCAACTTTGCCACTCCCTGCCCACTGGCACATCCGCTAGCTTCTTTCTGGATTTTCTTTCTTGCATATGCATCCTCTTTTTGGGGGGGAGGGGGAGGGGTTGTTCAAGAGAGATACTCAAATAGAGCTAGCTCCCACTGTGTTTACTTGACAGGCAGGGGCTTATTTTCCAGAATTTTAAAAAAGATTTTATTTATTTATTTGTTAGAGAGAGAGACCAGAAGCAGGGTGAGTGGCAGGCAGAGGGAAAAGCAGGCTCCCTGTTGAGCAAGGAGCCTGATGTGGAACTCCAAACCAGGAGCCTGGGATCAGGACCCAAGACGAAGGCAGACGCTTAACTGACTGAGCCAGCCAGGCATCCCTCCTTTCCAGATGTTGTAACCTACTATCAAGATATAGTGATTAAGATGTGCATTAAGGCACAGGGATGAAAAAATAACCTGACAGAACCAAAAGAGAATCTAAAATATACGTAAAAAGTGCCATTACCCACCTTTGGGAAAAGGATGGCTTTTCAATAAAAGGTTTTAAAACAACTTGTTGTCAGTTTGGAAAACAAAAACAAAAACAAAAAAATTAGCTACCTACCTCACACCACAACCAAAAAGTAAATTCGCTATGTATAGAAGCCCTAAAGGTTGTAAAAAACCCAAACCTAAAAAACCTAGACGGAGCTACAAGAGAATATCCTTATTACCTTGGAGTGGGGACATATTTTTTTTTTAGAAGAAATAATAAGTATTCATCAATGAAAAAAGATTGATAAACCTGATCATAAAAAGACACCATAACATGGGTTGCCTGGGTGGCTCTGTCAGTTAAGCATCTGCCTTCAGCTCAGGTCATGATCCCAGGGTCCTGGGATGGAGCCCTGCATCAGGCTCCTTCCTAATGGGGAGTCTGCTTCTCCCTTTGTCTACTGCTGCCCCTTTTTGTGCTCTTTCTCTCTCTCTGAAAAATAAATAAGTAAAATGTTAAAAAAAAAAAGACTGTAACAAAAAGGTAAAAAATCAAATTCCAGATGGGGAGAAGATATTGGCTGCATATAGCTATGAAAGATTTATATCCTGACTATAGAAGAATTTCTAAATATCAATAATAAAAAAATAAAGCGTTTATCTGAAAAGTGACCCAGGGAGAAAAGGAGATTCAAATTGCCAGTGAAAACATGGAAAGACACCCAGTCCGATGTGGAATCAGGAAAACAAATTGAGACCATAAGGAAATATCATTTTAGACTCTTAAAAATTAGTAAAAAATCAAAAACTCTGAAAATATATAGTGCTAGTACTGGACATTCTCATGTTCTAATAGTTATTTCTAAGATCTTTTTGTCAAGCTGAAGATATGCATATGCTAAGACCTCATAAATGTCACTAAGAAACTTACACATACAAGCATCAATAGTTTTATAAAAATGTTTATACAGCGGGGCACCTGGTGGCTCAGTTGGTTAAGCGTCTGCCTTTGGCTTGGGTCATGATCCAAGGGTCCTGGGATTGAGCCCCACATCGAGTACCCTGCCCAGCGGGGAGCCTGCTTCTCCCTCTCCATCTGCTTGTTCTGCCATTGTGCTTTATCTATTCTCTCTCTGTCAAATAAATAAATAAATAAAATCTTTAAAAAAATGTTTATATGGGTCAAAAAAATTCCAGCAAACAAAACAAAACCAAAACCCTGGAAACTCACTAGATGTCCATTAATAGATTAATGTCAAAACATTTATATAGTGGAATACCACAGAGTACTTAAAAATAAGTTAACACTCCAGCTATCTTCTTTTCCATAGGATGCATCCCAAAAACATAGTATTGTGACAGAAAGGGGAGGGCATGAGTTGTAGAAAGATATATACAATATGATAGCACTTATAATACTAAATATCACTTATGTATAGGAAAAACAAAACAAGTATGAAAATATAAGTTCAAATTCAGAAAGGAGAGATGGAAATGGGGTCAGGTGGGGCAACACAAGAAATTCATCACAGTTTCTATTCTTTTTAAGATTTTATTTATTTATTTGGCAGAGAGAGCGCACAAGCACAGGGAGCAGCAGGCAGAGGGAGAAGCAGGCTCCATGCTGAGCAGGGAGCCAGATGCGGGGCTGGACTCCAGGACCCTTGGGATCATGACCTGAGCTGAAGGCAGAGATGGTTAACTGACTGAGCCACCAGCGCCCTTGTATTCTTTTTGGTATGCCTGATACTTTGTTAAATGCAAACAAAAAATACAAAATAACTCCCACTGTTGTGAGATAGCTCTCAAAAGTTTCTGTAAACTCTTTCCTTCCATTCTATTTTCATCACATTGCTTCTAAAATATGTTGTCTGCTCTCAGGCTGGTGACACAATCAGTTTTTAACTTTAAGCTCATGACTAAGACTCTCCTTCATCTTGGGGAAGCGAAAGATTTACTTCCAGTTAGCAAGTCTGTACAGGAATGTCTTTCCACTTTATAATCAGTGTTTTCTTTTCAAAATATTCCAACCTATCTGCCTAATTTTCAGAGAAGGGGGAGTTCAGGAGCTGGATATAGGCTACCTTCTGTTAGAGGGTTCAAGTTTCCTTGCCAGCTGGCTTTCAGACTACTGAAATGGGGCAGGATTATCCAGGTCTAGTTCTGAATTTGTCACTAACCAGGAGTGCCAGACTTTATGTGAATCTCTTTACTACCGTGGACTTCAGTTTTCTCACAAACAAGTGTGATGGATGAAATGATCTCTAAGGTACTTTCTTGATCCAACTTTCCATGACCCTAAGGCAGATTTTGAGGCTTTGTTAAAGACATTCCTTGCTGCAATTCTTCTCGACCATTTCCACCAAGCAGGATGGATAAATCCTGGTGAATTCAAATCCCTGGACAACTTTTAGGAAAGCTATATTTTTCATATGCTCAAGTTGAAATGCAAAGAGTCAAATTTCCCACTTGCCACTAGGCAAATGTCTGGCTTCTCATTTGGGTATAGATTAGCATTGTCTTTGTAATCTATACCAGCAGTTGTCTGGTAAATCCCTTGAAATGGTTGGTAGTCTCTTTGTCGTAAAATTTTCTGACTTTCCCCTTGCTTGGCACTAGGAGGAATCTAATTTATTTTCTGAGGTAAGGTGCAAATGCTTTTTGTTTAAAGTAAGATACTGTGTTATCAATGAACAAAGAGTCCTGACTGATAAGAAAGGTATGATTTTACCTTCTGAATTCATACAAATGTAAAACATATAGTTCTGTGCGAGTAAGAACTATCAACTTCTAGTCAAACCTGTTAGTTTCAAGAGTCGGCAACTACCTGTTACAATCAGGAATTACAGGTTGAGAGCAACTATAGTCAGTTTAATTCATGTGGTATTTGAACTCAAAAGAAGACTGGTAAGTGGAATTTAAATATTACACAGTTAATAGAAGGGAGGGTGCCTGATCCCAGATGACTCAGACTGCCAGTGCAGTGCGGTAGGTGACGCAGGGAAATGCAGTGTAGCCGAATGCATGAGAGAGAGAAGTTCATAGGGGAGTCACACAGCTAACTCATGCACGAGCAAAGGCAAATTTTGGGAATTGAGAAAATCCAAATATGTTTGGGGATCTTAGTTTAGTGACTATGAACAACTAATATTGTGGATGCTATGATTGGTTTAGAAATTAGCTGAAGCAATAAGGAAAATTGGCAAATAGGGCATGAATATAAGGAGATGATCGAAAAGGAGAAACAGGACTTGAGCTATTGCAAACAGCAGATTCTGGCAAGAGAATTTCATCCAGGAACAGGAAACTCTAAATAAATAACACCAGCTAGGAAATATGGCAAACACAAATCTTATAAATAATTTAAAAATTTGCTGATTTCTTAATGCACCATTTAACTTTTAAACTGCAAGCTGGCAGAGTGACGGACTCCACCTTTATTTCAAGTCCTACATGATATAATAAATGTGGCAAAAACAAAAATAGAAGAAACACAATTGTGCAATTCTGGAGGAGCACAGATTCCCATGTGTGACAGTCAGGCATACCCTGCAATTTACAATACATAGTTGGAATTATTTTATCCTTAATACAAGTGAATAAATACAGGCAGGGATCTGTTTTTTTGTTAAAGCAGACATAGTGGGGCAGTTTCATTTGCATATTCTGGCCCAGCTAATGAGCTCTGTTCTTACTCTGCTGCATGACCGTGAAGTATGAGTGTATATTTGATGGTCCACATGTCAGAATATGCCCATTTTGGGAAATATTATCTATGAAACTCTAAATGTCCTTGCTAAGATGGAAAGATTTAGAGTTGCTTGAAATTATTAGAAAAAAATAAAACCCTATCCAAATGGGAACTAGTCTAAATTATCATTCTGGTTCTGAGACTGAATGTCATAAGGGTGAGTTTCAATGTTTTGTTTGGTTTAGCTCAAGAGCATTCCCTTCATTCCTCCTCAGCTTTCCTTGACCTACCCCGACCTGCTAAGTAACCCCTTTCGTGTCCCATCATTGTTGTAACTATTTGGTCTAGTAATTTGTTTTCCTTACTAAACTGACTTCCTTGAGTGTAAAAACTGTATCTTTCTAGCTATGTCTATCCAGGGGCAGGACAAGTTCTGGCAAAGGAGAGGCTGTTAGATAATGTAAAAATAGAAGCACTTCACTTGGTTTTGAAGGTCTCAGAATGGTTCTCTGCATTTGGATGGGTTGATCAGGCCACTGGTGAGTCCATCTGTGAATTGGCATGGACCAGTTGCTTCAGACTCCTCACTGATGGGAGCTGACATCCCTGAACAGTTAGGTTACTGACAAATATGTCAGGTTATTTCCTTTTCGGCATTTGCCCTTTGTTCTTACTAAGGGTAAGGAATTGTCTTCAAAAAGGCCTGAACAGATCTGGATTACAACACGTTCGTTAGGCAACATGTAATGTTTAAAGGGCTATTTAATCATTTGTTCTGCATCAGAGCTATTCACAGAACCACCCAGATTTGTCATGCTTCTGATGGTAAAACGGTGACTTTCATATAGCCTTTGTTATGGAGAAATGCGTTTTTCTAATGTCAATTTCACTAGTTGTGACAATATTGCAAACTAGAACTATCCTCTTCATTAAAGATGAAGTGACCTTGCTGCTTGTGACTAGGTTCAGTGACTTGTCTAGGGCACACAGTGAGTGGATGGCTATGAGGGCACATTCTCCAGGAACTGTCACTAAGGTGTTTAAAGATGGGCATATGGGCAGCATAAAACCTTGCCAGGTGAGGAAATCCATGAGAGGTAAGTCAGACACCTGTCCTGTTTCTTTCAGTGGGTGATACTTACTAGGTAAGTCAAGTACTGAAAGAGGGAGTGGTTATGAACACAATTTAGCAAACTAGTTTCTGATCTTCTGTTTTCATCACATACAAAAGACACACCCTGACTCTGCCCAAATATTTCTGTAACATACCACTTCTCTAACAAAGTTTCCCAAGTAGTCCAAATTCAGATTCCATATGGGCTACGAAGGATGATAACAATGTGCATTGCTGCTATTCTTCATGAATTTTAATTTCCGTAGTCATAATATATTTTTTCACTGAGATTACTGAAGATTAAGTAAAGCCGTCTAATTAAATTTAAGCACCTAATACTAAAGCATTTAGACTAACTTAGAGTGGGAGATATTGCCTAATGAAATCACAGGAAGAGAAAGAAATCTTCTTACCTAGAGTTTGGTGATTTGTTCATTAGGGCATGTTATCAAAAATATGCTATTAAATCTCTTAAGAATGACTCTTAAAATTATAAAAATATATGTTGATAAAAATAAAAGGAAGAATATAGACATAAGTTTTAAAAATGACCAACAATTTTACCACCCACAGATACTCACTTGCTAATATTTTGATGTATTTACCTCGAGAAAGTTTTCTATGCCAAAGATGCATCTCATACATGAACTGATACCTAGGGCAGGTACGTGTCAATCAGTTGCTGAGTGGAATATGATCAGAAAACAGATAAAAACAGGTAGGGCTGAAGATATTAATAAAAATATCATCCTCAAAAACAAGGGGAAAAATCACCAAAAGACATAGAATCATAAAGCTGATAGGCCTTTAGAGAACACTAACATAATGTTTTATTTTGTAGATAAAAAGAGAGAGTGTGACCAGCTGAGAATAGGTACAATCAGAACTAGAATCCAGGAACCAAGACTTCTGCCATAACCTCCCTGCTTTTACAATGATTTTAACTGACTCTGTTATATACATGATCGGATTTCATAATTGCCAAACTCTGGTTTTGAAATGAACCCAAGTAGTTTGAGACAGGAAGAATAAATACAATGTTAATGGATCCTTTTTATTTATTATTATTATTTTTTCAATACTTATTTATTTGAGAGAGTGAGAGAGAGCTAGGAGGTGCAGGGGTTGGGGGAGGCAGGCGAGAGTGAGAGCGAGAGCGAGAGCGAGAGCGAGAGAGAGAGAGAGAGAGAGAATCTCTAGCAGACTCCTCACTTGAGCGTGGTGCCTGACACAGGGCTTGATCTCACAACTGTGAGATCATGAGCTGAGCTGAAATCAAGAGCTGGACGCTTAACCGACTGCCACCAAGGTGCCCGTGACGGATCCTTTTAATGCACCCATATTATATCTGCTAGAGATTAAGTTCACTACTTCAGTGTTTAGTCAAAGTATATTAGAATAGCAAGAAACCTTAGAGGTCCTTTATAGGTTATGCCCCCATTCTGTAGATAAGAACACTGAGGCCCAAAGAGGAAAGATAACTTGGTAAAGATGTTTAGCTAGGGTCCCACATACTCTGGATTGATGGGTACTCTCACTTACTCTGCTTTATTTACTCTGCCTTCAACTGAACTATTCCACTGTAACAACAAACTTAGGCAATGGTCACTAATTATTGCTAACTTCACAAAGAGACAGAAGTTATGTGCCTCCTGATGGATGTATGAAGTAGTTCTGCCAAAAACCCCAAACCTGAATCAGAATACGCCATACAGTATTATCAGGCATCTAGGGTGTAGAAGAATATATTAGAGACTCCCAGGAATACAATCAGAAACATACAGAATGTGGGACATATATGGAGTAAATAATTAGGTATCTGCAATTAATAAATATCAAGGAAAAATGAGATGGGGGGAATCTAAGGAGACCTAAGAGACAAATAAATAACTAAAATGCAATGAACTGGCAATGAATTGGATCCTGATTTGCACAAACTGTAATAAAAAAAGTCAAATGATGGGGTGCCTGGGTGGCTCAGTGGGTTAAAGCCTCTGCCTTCAGCTCAGGTCATGATCCCAGGGTTCTGGGATTGAGCCCCGAATCAGGCTCTCTGATCAGCAGGAAGCCTGCTTCTCCCCCTCTCTCTCTGCCTGCTTCTCTTCCTACTTGTGATCTCTGTCTGTCAAATAAATAAATAAAATATTTTTAAAAAAGGGTCAAATGGGGGCGCCGGGGTGGCTCAGGGGTTAAGCCTCTGCTTTCGGCTCAGGTCATGGTCTCAGGGTCCTGGGATCGAGCCTTGCATCGGGCTCTCTGCTTAGTGGGGAGCCTGCTTCTCCGTCTCTCTCTCTGCCGACTTGTGATCTCTGTCTGTCAAGTAAATAAATAAAATCTTTAAAAAAAAAAAGGTCAGGGACGCCTGGGTGGCTCAGTTGGTTAAGCAGCTGCCTTCGGCTCAGATCATGATCCCAGAGTCCTGGGATCGAGTCCCACATCAGGCTCCTTGCTCGGCGGGGAGCCTGCTTCTCCTTCTGCCTCTGTCTACTACTCTGTCTGCCTGAGCTTGTGCTTTCTCTCTCTCTCTCTAAAAATAAATAAATAAAATATTAAAAAAAAAAAGGTCAAATGACAGGTACATTAATACCAAGCTTATAGAAATAAAAAGGATCAAAAGAGAACAGTATGAACAATTGAATGCTAACAAGGTAGATAACTTAGATGAAATGGATACATTTCTAGAAACACACAAAGTACTAAAACTGATTCAAGAAAAAACAGGAAATCTGAACAGATCTATAACAAGATATTAGCAATAAAAGAACAAAAAAAGCAAAATAAAACTACTCATGAAGAAAAGCCAGGGCCCTGATGGCTTCACTGGTGAATTTTTTTTTTTTTAAGTTTTATTTATTTATTTATTTGTCAGAGACGGGGGTGGGGGGGTAGGGGGGTACACGCATGCACAGGCAGGGAGAGCTGTAGGTAGAGCAGGCAGAGGGAGAAGCAGGCTCCCTGCCAAGCAAGGAGCTCTATGCGGGAGTTGATCCCAGGACCCTAGGATCATGACCTCAGCCGAAGACAGTCAACCAACTGAGCCACCCAAGCATCCCTCACTGGTGAATTATATAAAACATTAAAAAAACCAAATAAATGTCAATACTTCATAAACTCCTCCAAAAAACACACACAAAAAACAAGAACAAAAGCAGAAAAGGAGGGCATCTTTCCCAACTCATTCTGTGTGGCCCTATTACTCTGATACCAAAAACAAAGCTATCACTAGAAAATTAGAGACTAATATCCCTTATGAATATAGATGCAAACGTCTTCCAATAATACAGAAACAAATAAAAATTCAGCAACACATAAAAAGGACTATAACACTACTACCCACTACCAAGTGAGATTTATCCCAGGAACAGAAAGTTGGTTTGATATCTGAAAACCAATTAATGTGTAATACACATTAATAAAGGGCAAGTTACAATGTCATCAAAAAAGACAAAGAAAATAGATTTGGCAAAATCCAAAGCCTTTAATGATGAGAAAATAGTCAACAAACTAGGACCAAAGGAAAACATTCTCAATCTGATAAAGGCCATATATAAAAACTCCACAGCCACTTAATGGCAAATGACTGAATGCTGAAGGAACAAGACAAGCATGTCCACTCTCACCATTTCAATTCAACATTGTACTAGAGGTTATAGCTGGAAAAAAATCAGTCAAGAAAATCTAATAAGAAGGATACAGACTGGGATGCTTGGGTGGCTCAGTGGGTTAAGCCGCTGCCTTCGGCTCGGGTCATGATCCCAGGGTCCTGGGATGGAGTCCCATATCTGGCTCTCTGCTCAGCTCTCTGCTTCTCCCCTCCCCTCTCTGCCTGCCTCTCTGCCTACTTGTGTGATCTCTGTCAAATAAATAAATAAAATTAAAAAAAAAAAAAAGAAGAAGGATACAGACTGGAAAGGAAGAAGCAAAAACAATCTCTCTTTGTAAATGACACAATTTTGTATTTAGAAAATGCTCAGGAATCCACTAAAATATAATCAATGAGTGTGGCAAGGTTGCAGGATACAAGGTCAATATGCAAAAATTATTTTTCTATACACTTGTAATGAGTAATTTGAAAATTAAATGAAGAAAAACAATTCCATTTATAATAGTATCAGAAAGAAAATATTAAAGAATAGATTTAATATATGAAGTGCAGAACTTACACTAGGAAAATTACAAAATGTTTTAAGCAACTAAGATGATTTAAATGAATGGAATGACATTCCATGATCAGGAATCAAAAGACTTACTATTATTATTTTTTTTATTTTTAAAGATTATTTATTTATTTATTTGACAGGCAGAGATCACAAGTAGGCAGAGAGGCGGGCAGAGAGAGAGGAAGGCAAGCAGGCTCCCCGCTGAGCAGAGAGCCCAACATGGGGCTCCATCCCAGGACCCTGGGATCATGACCTGAGCCGAAGGCAGAGGCTTTAACCCACTGAGCCACCCAGGTGCCCCTAAAAAGACTTATCATTATTAAAAGGGCAATAGTGGCACCTGGGTGGGTCGGGCATTAGGTGTCTTCCTCTGGCTCAGGTCATGATCCTAGGGTCCTGGGATCCAGCCCCACATCAGGCTCCCTGCCTCAGCGGGAAGCCTGCTTCTCCCTTTCCCACTCCCCCTGCTTGTGTTCTTGTTCTCACCATCTCTCTCTCTCTGTCAAAAAATAAAATCTTAAAAAAAAAACCAACCTCAAACCCCCCAAAACGGCAATTGTCTTCAAATTTATTTTCAGATTCAGTAAATTCCTATCAAAATCACAACTGCATTTTTTCCCCCCAGAAATGGACAAACTGACTGGAAAATTTTTATGGAAATTCAAGGAATCCCAAATAGCTAAAACAACTGGAAAAGAAAAACAACGGTGAAGGACTCACATTGCTCAATTTCACAAACTCCAAAGTTACAGTAATTGAAACAGTGTGCACTGGCATAAAAAAATACATATACACTGATAGAATAGATTTAGAGTCCAAAAATAAACCCATACATTTATAGTCAACTGATTTTGGACAAGGGTGCCAGGACAATGCAATAGAGAAAGAACGGGCTTTCTAACAAATCGTGGTGAGACAACTGGAAAGCTACCTGTAAAAGAATGAAGTTGGACCCCTACCTCAGACCATATGTAAAAATTAACTTAAAATGGACCAAAGACCTAAATGTAGTAACCAAAAGTATAAGACTCTAAGAAAACACAGGATTATACAATGGTTTCTCCGATAAGATACTGAACACACAGCAACAAATGAAAAAGACGATAAACTGGATACTAAAATGGCAAACTTCTGTGCTTTGGACGGTATCATCAAGAACGTGAAAAGAGGGCGCCTGGGTGGCTCAGTGGGTTAAGCCGCTGCCTTCGGCTCAGGTCATGATCCCAGGGTCCTGGGATCGAGTCCCGCATCGGGCTCTCTGCTTAGCAGGGAGCCTGCTTCTCCCCTCCCCTCTCTGCCTGCCTCTCTGCCTACTTGTGTAATCTCTGTCTGTCAAATAAATAAATAAAATCTTTAAAAAAAAAAAAAAAAAGAACGTGAAAAGACAATTCATGGGATATGAGAAAATATTTGCAAATCATCTATCTGCTGAGGGACTTAAATCTAGAATATATAAAGAACCTTTACAGCTCAATAATAAAAAGGACAATACAACTTAAGAAGTGGGCAAAGCATTAGAATAGACATTTCTCAGATGAGATATACGAGATGGCCAATATGCACCAAACAGATGCTTGACGTCATCAGTCATCAGGGAAATGCAAATCAAAGCCACAATGAAATATCACTATATACCCAATAGGATAGGTATAATAAAAAAGACATAATAACAAGTGTTGGTGAGGCTATCTCCACTAGAACCCTCATAATCTGTTGGTAGGAATGTAAAACAGCATCTTCACAATGGAAAAGAGTCTGGCCATTCCTAAAAAGGTTAAACATACAGTTATTATGTGACCCAGCAACTCCAAACCTAATTATATATTCAAGAAAACCAAAAACATATGTCCATATGAAGTTTTGTAACAGATGTCCATTGTAGCATTATCCATAATAGCCAAGAAGTAGTTTGGAACAACCCAATGTCCATCAACTAGGATAAACAAAGTGTGGTATATTTACATATAAGTGAGTTTTGTTTTGTTTTTTTAAATTTGAGAGAGAGACAGAGATACCAAGAGAGAGCATGAACAGAGAGGAGAGGGAGAAGCAGGCTCCCTGCTGAGCAGGGAGCCTGATTCGGGGCTTAATCCCAGAACCTTGGGTCACGATCTGAGCTGAAGGCAGACACTTAACACACTGAGCCAACCAGGTACCCCATCCCAGGATCCCAGGATTGTGACTGAACTGAAGGCATTTAACTGACTGAGCCCAACCAGGTGCCTCTATTTAGTTTTATTTGACAATAAAACAGAATAAAGTATTGTCACATGCTACAATATAGAAGAACCTTGAAAACATTCTAAGTGAAGGAAGCTGGTCATGTATTGTAGGATTCTATGTATACGAAATGTTTGGGATAGGAAAATCCACAGCGATAAAAAAATAAATTAATGGTTGCCTTGGTTTGGTGGATTGGGGCAAAATGGGTAGTGACTACTGATTAGTATACTGCTAAGTATTTTTGGGCTGATGAAGCTTTTCCAAAATGGATTGTAGGGGCGCCTGTGTGGCACAGTCTGTTAAGCATCCAACTCTTGGTTTTGGTGCAGGTCCTCATCTCAGGGTTATGAGATCAAGCCCTGTGTCCACTCCCTACTCAGAGTGGAGTCGGCTTCAGGTTCTCTCCCTCTCCCTCTGCCCTTCCTGCTGATGTTCTGTCTCTTTAAAATAATCTTTAAAACAAAATGGGTTGTAGTGATGATTGTACAGCTCTTTGAATGTACTAGACTGTTGAATTATATACTTTAAATAGATGAACTGTATAGTCTATGAATTATATCTCTGTAAACCTGGTAGCCAAAAAATTATGAGACAATTAGGGAAATTTGAAGATTGACTGGGTTAGACTATGATACTAGGTATTAACTTCTTAGGTACGATGGTGGTATTGAGGTATATTCATTTAAGGGAGAATCTTATCTTTTTTTTTTTTTTTAAGATTTTATTTATTTGGCAGAGAGAGACACAGCGAGAGAGGGAACATAAGCAGGGTGGGTGGGAGAGGGTGAAGCAGGCTTCCCGCCAAGCAGGGAGCCTGATGCAGGGCTTGATCCCAGGACCCTAGGATCATGACCTTAGCCAAAGTCAGACACTTAATGACTGAGCCACCCAGGCGCCCCGAGAATCTTATCTTTTAGAAATACTAAAATATTTGTGGATGAAATAATTTAAAAAATTATTCTCTTGACCCTACCTATCCCTTGAAATATCACTCCACTTTTCTTCCTCCCCCCTCTTCCCTGCCCAATTATCTATCCTCCTCCTTTCCAGTTGTTCCTACCACTCTCTCTTGGATCCATTCCAATCAGGCTTCCATCCTCACCCCTCCACTGCTATGGCCAACAGTTAATTATAGCCCATTAGCAATTGACTTGGTTGCTCTTCTTTGTTTCCTTTCCTGATTTCCCTTTTTTTCAGTGGCTGACCTTTCTGTCTCCTTTGCTAGTTTCATTACCACCCCAGTCCTTAAATGCTAGAGTACTCCAGGGCTCAGTCTTTATTTTTCAGGGCTCAGTCTTTAGATAATTTTCTCAAATTTTTGTCTATATTTAATATCTAAATGATGTCATGGCTTTTAATACTAGGTGCTTGTGTCTCCCAAATTTATATATTCAGCCTAGACCTTTCTTCTGAACTCCAAATTCAATATCTAACAGCCTTGATATTTCCATGTGCTTATTTAATAGGTATTTTATTGTTTGTTTGTTTGTTTGAAGTAGGCTCCATACCCAGTGTGGAGTCCAATATGGGGCTTAAACTCATGGCCCTGACATCAAGACCTGAGCTGAGCTCAAGAGTCGGACACTTAACCAACTAAGCCACCCAGGTGCCCCTTAAAAGACATTCTATTAATTTTTTTATAGATTTTGTTTATTTGACAGAGAGAGATCACAAGTAGGCAGAGAGGCAGGCAGAGAGAAAGAGAGAGGGAAGCAGGTTCCCCGCTGAGCAGAGAGCCCGATGGGGGACTTGATCCCAGTACCCTAAGATCATGACCTGAGCCGAAGGCAGCAGCTTAATCCACTGAGCCACCCAGGCGCCCTTTAAAAGACATTTTAAACTCAACATCTCCAAAACTGAATTTCTTATTGCTTCCCATTCCTGCTCATCCCAATCTCTACCATTTCAGTAAATGGCAACTCCATTCTTTAAACTGCTCAGTCAAAAAATATTGGGGAGTCCCCTTAACTCCCTTTTTGCTTACACCCTATGTCAAATCCTATGTGCCATCCTGGCTGAATATATCTAGACACCTTGCCACTCCACTGCTTGCACTTTTCCCAAGCCCTCATTCTCACTTGCAGAACAGCAATAGCCCCCTAATCTGTCCTTCTTGCTCCCCTACAATCTATTCTCAAAACTCCCTTATTCCCCAAAAGTCTATTCTCAAAACAGAAGCTACAGTTATTCTTTAAAAATAGAAGCAAAATCATCTTACTTCTCTGCTCAAAACTTCCAATGGCTTCCCCTCTCAGTAAAAGCCAAAATTCTTACAATGTCCTGTAAATCCCCACACAATTTGGCATTCTGTTACCTTTGACCTCATTTTCTACTTTTTGCCTGCCACACTCTGCTTCTGTTGCTCTGGCCTCCTTTCTGTGCTTAGAATGTAGTAGACATCTTCCTTCACAATGATTTCTGCATTTGCCATTCTTTCTACATGGAATGTTCTTCTCTCAAGATGGACATTTCTTGCTCCCTCACCTCCTTCAGATCTGTACTCAAAGTATGTTTCTCAGTGGGCCCCCACTCTCACCAGTCTTATTTAAAAAGAAACCTCTTTCCCTATCCTCAGCCCTCCTTATTTCCCCCTTACAGCTGCAGTTTCCCCCCATAACACTTATCCTACCTGACATAGTTTATCCTTCATTTACTATTTTATTTTTTATCTCCTACGAGAACATGGATCCCCCCCCACCCCGCTTTGCTAAGTATTTGGCACATAATTGGTGCACACTATTTCTAAGCATGTGAACACTACTTAAAATGCACTTATAATCTCTGCTTCACTGTTTGGTGCTAGCTTCATAAGCATTTGAGCATGTATCCCTGAGGAAGATGAGGCTGACTGAATAAAAACACTGTCCACTCAATCAAGACTATGATATCCATCTTTGTAAAGGAGACCAATGCAGAGATGAGGAATTCTAGAAGTTTAGATCTGAACTGCTGCCTTAGTATCAATAAGCCATGTGACACTGGGCAAATAAGTTTTCCTTTCTGGCCATTTATTTCCTCCCCTGCCAAATGGATCATTGCTTTGAATGATCCCATAGGGTTTCTGAGAATGTAAAATGAAAGATTAAATGTTGAGTAGGAAATGATGTGTCTTAATAATTTCTCTAGTACGTTACAAAGATAAACTTACCTGGCACTTTAAGATTTTAAAATAAAATCCTAAGATTTTAAAACTTTTAAGATTTTATATATTTGAGAGAGAAAGAGAGAGAGAGAGAGAGAGCATGAGCTGGGGAAGGGCAGAGGGAGATACTGATGCCCTGCTGAGCAGGGAGCCTGACTTGGGGCTCAAGCCCAGGAACCTGAGATGGTGACCTGAGCCAAAGGCACACACTTAACCGACTGAGCCACCCAGGTGCCCCTGGCATTTTATATTTTTTAAAGGAAACAAACATACCTGCAATCAAACCTCATAGTTTCTTTTAGGGACCTCAGACCATGTAGTTTTGCTGTGTTAAGCCCTTATAATACTAGTAATTTGTGAAACTTCTTGATGTCAGCATATATCTTCTCCTGTCAAGACTCACTTTTTTGTTTTTTTTTTTAAGATTTAATTTATTTAATTGAGAGAGAGTGCACAAGCAAGAGAGAAAGAGAGCACAAGCTGGGGAGGCAGAGGGGCAGGAGAAGGAGAAGCAGATACCTGCTGGGCAGGGAGCCTGACATGTGGGCTTGATTCCAGCACCCTGGGATCATGACCTGAGCAGAAGGCAGATGCTTAACTCACTGAACCACCCAGGTGCCCCTGAAGACTCACTCTTAACATCTAAATTGTTTTCTTTCAATATCCTTGTCCAAATCAGTGAGTAGTCAGTGCCCTTGGTTGTCCAGCTCCCATGGGAGTTTTGCTTCCTAATCATTTGTGTGTGTCTGTATGGCTGGTGAGTCTCCCTGCAGTCCATCTGTAAACCAGAACCTTGATTTTCTCACTGGTAAATGTGGTGAATAACAATTGGGTCATATTTATTTTGCTGGATTCAATGATATATCAATACTCTACATAAAACAATAGTACAATGCCAGGGATATCTTAAAGCCTCCAATGGAGTATGTATTGAACTTCTATGTATGTACTGTACCGCCAGGGTCGCGTCCTAAAACAGTTCTTTTCCCATATTACTATCCCCAGCCCAGGACCTGAAACAATTCGGCTTTCTCTACTTGGTTTCTAAGTCTTCCCCGTCCTATTGAAAGCAGTCTTACAGGTATGTGTTTACCCTTGTTCACAGCAGCATTATTCACCACAGTCAAAAGGTATAATTAACCCAAGTATCAACTCTGGTATATAAACACTATAGAATATAATTCAGCCTTAAAAACGAAGGAAATTCTGACACATGCTACAACACTGAAGAACTGCTACAACACTGAAGAGATTTTATGCTGAGTGAGATAAGCCGGCCACAGAAACACAAACACTCTATGATTCCACTTATATGAGGTATCCGAGTTGTCAAATTTAGACTTAAGTAGAATGGTGGTTGCCAGGACTCAGTGGAGTGAGGAATGAGGAGTTGTTTAATAGGTACAGAACTGCAGTTTTAGAAGATGAAGAGGGGACACCTGGGTGACTTGGTTAAGCGGCTGCCTTCCGCTAGGGTCGTGGCCCCAAGGTCCTGGGATTGAGCCCCACATTGGGTTCCCTGCCCAGAGGGAAGCCAAGCCTGCTTCTAACTGCTCCTTCTGCTCCCCCTGCTTGTGCTGGCCTCTCTCTCTTTCTCTGACAAATGAATAAATAAAATCTAAAAAACAAAAGGTGAAAAAGTTCTGGGGGATGGTTGCACAGCAATGTGAATGTACTTAACTTTACTGGCCTGTGTAGTTAAGAGTGGTTAGAACGGTAGATTTCGTGTTATGTGTAGTCACCATAAAGTTTAAAAAAAAATTCACCATCTTATTTTTCAAACCTTATTTTCCACTCTTCCCCTGTATCATCCCCCCTCCGCCCACGCTTTTTAAGTTACTGCTCTCTACATTGTACTGCCAGCGAAACACTTTTTTTTTTAAATAGCCGTTGCCCCAAGGAGCTTCTTCCCTGGAATGCTTCCATCACCACCCAACCATTTTCAAAAGGTTGTCTGTGCTTTCGCCCCGAAGATAGGTTACCTTTCCTAGATCCAACTAGAAGTCACACCCTCCATGACATGCCTGCACCTTCAGACCAGGGTCCTTTCCCTTTCCTGCACTGCAGAGAGGAGAGAACACATGGCTCTACTGTTTTACGTGCGTCTCTCCGGCCGTAACATCTAAGCTGAGTAATAGGGGCGTTTATCTCACCATTCTCCCGCACTCTTCTAACACAAACACACTCCACCACCATGGAGCTCGGCATTCAAGAGCTCCCAGTGAAAACTCAATGCGTTGGGCATCGAGATGGAGGGAAGGCAACTCACACTCCCAAGGAGTGACAGTCGACGTACTGTATAATTTCACACAAAAGCTCTCAGTGTCAAATTACCTGCGAACATAGGGGTTTGACGCGGCAAAACTGCGGGTCCTTGGGGATCCTTAAAAGCAGCCCGATAATTTGCACAGCTTTCTACCCTCCGAAACACATTCTCACGCGTCATCCGAAAGTAATGCGAGAAGGAAGACAAAAGCAGCGTTATTTGTGGAGGTGCTCAAGTAAGAAAGGGGTTGTGGTTGGCCGTCCCAAGAGTCTCCGAGGCCACCACCGGCCGACCGCCCTCCCAGAACAGCAAAGAACCGTTAAAAAGGTTGTGCTTCCGGCTCAAGTGTCGGCGCCTAATTAAGAAGGGACGAGAACGGATGCAAGCCCCGGTACGGAAAGTCGCAGGGCACAACTTCCTTCATCCTAGTCGCCCGATAGTGGGGGGCGGGACGCGCGTAACCCAGAAGTAAAAGTCCGTTTCCTTCAGATATTAGACCTCGACCACAGGAAGTCCCGGCCGGAAGACTTTTATCCAGGCTTTCCTGACTCCCCCTCAGCTCTATTCACTGCACTCCCTGCCTCGTGGTGCTCTGTCGCCGCGGCCCCTTACATCCGACCCTCGTAGCTTGGCCTGAGTTTTGCAGCAACTTCCCAGGGACCCCCCGACAGTACCCGGGCCACCCTTCCCTTAAAGAACTTTTACCCTACGGGTCCCTATCGGGGTCAATTAAAATTCTTGGAGGGGGCAAAAGCTCCTGGGATTTGCAGCTCCCGAAGCCCAGCACAGGCAGGCCGGCGCCTGCGCGAGGCGTTACCATAGAGAGCAGCCGCCTCTCTGGTTTCTGTTTGCACTCTCTATGGTCGAGCCTGGTCCGTGGCGGTAAAAGGGAGACTGCACTGCGCAGGCGCTCTCGGGTTCTTATTTTTTTTTTTTTTTTTTTTTAATCCCCGCACCAAGCGCTTAACCTCATTGGGGTGGAGGAGAAGGCGGCGGCTCTCCGGTCCGCAGCGGCAACAGTAGCTAATAATACGACTGTAAGTACCCGATTAGGGCGAGGAGATTCAGACCCAGACCTCCGAGGCCTTTGCCCCCTCGCCTGCCGTGGCGGACGCTGGGTCTGGGTGGGGGCGATGTCCAGCGCTGTCATCGGCTCTTGGGTGCACTTTGGGGGGAGGGGGCGGCCCTTAGGTGGGAGCGGGGCGGGGAGCGGGCTGGGATGGTTGTTTATCCTACCAGTAGGTCCCTGATCCCAGGCTGCTTTGCAAAGGCAGGAGGGGGCGGCTGTGGGGTCAGCTCGGCTTTGTGTGCCCCTCTCTCTTTTCCTCTCCCAGACCCCACCCCGGGCCCCCTTCCTGACCCGAGTCTTCCCGGCCGGGTGGGAGAAGCCAGTAAACAGCCCAGTCGCGTTTGAAAAGAGCCCGGGATTGCGAGGGGAGGGGGCGAGGGAGAAAAGCCCACAACAACTAGTCATCGGCGAGTGATGGGTGTGGAGAAAGATCCAGAGGGAAAGGGTGCCGGGGAGGCGGGCGGCCGGGGCTCCCAGCCGGGCCAGACAAAAGCTGAGCTAGCGGCGCCTAGCCGGGCTGGGGGCCCGGCGGGATGCAGAGGGTCCCTTGGTCTCTGAGGCCCGTAGAGAGCTGTTTTCCGAAGCCGGGAAAGCGGACAAGTGCTGAGTTACGCCTTGTGCAACCTCCTCAACTTGCCTTTGTTGTTCTTTGGTATTGGCAGAGCCGCTCTGACGAAGATGAGTGTGATCTTGCATGTTAGCCTGGTTGGGTACAATGGAGCTAATCGAATTTTGCTTTCCATTTTCTGAGCCGCTCAGATGAGTATGGGGTTTTCCAGAGTCTAACTTATTACATAATGTTATATATAAAATAGTTATGTTTATTTAACAAGATTTATTTAATAAGATTAAAAAAAACTAGGTGAAGTCCTTTGAAGCATGTTTTGTTGCATACGGATGAATTTTTTTTTTTGTTTTACTGTTCGTTCACTCAATACTGACCGTTCCTAGAACCTGTGAGTTCTTTAATCATGATACATTTGTAGATGTGGCAGTGAGAGCTTTGGATTCTGTAGTCCTTTGGGAGGCAGTGATGCAGAAGAGTCAGAAGGGAGAAATAGTTTCATGCTGCCATGTGCCTTGCACCCTATTCTGGTGCACAGTATAAATTCTAGCTTTAGAGATTGTTGCTTTTATTACTATTATTACTTGTGACATTTACTAAGCTCTGGGTATGAGGGATCCTGGACAGTGGGCTCCTTTTGCTCATAAAGGGAGTGGGAGAATAGTAACATTGATGCAGAGACCTTATAGATAAAAACAAAACTACAATGTCCCAGAGTTAGTGAGTATTATTTATCTTCTCCATTTGCTAAGAAAGATTTAAATTTTCGTGAGCTGTTTGCTTATTCGTTTTGGTAAAATCATGTAACTGCACCTCTCTTACCAGTTGTTACTCAGATCTGTTTTTGTAATTTATAGTTTGTCAGCTAACATGGAGCAGCACTATTTCTGATTTTTAAAGTTTTGATTTTTTTTTTTTTTAACTGAGTTTTCAGCCCTAGCTTTATATTCCCCCAGCTAAGGTTAACCAAAGTTAGAAATCCTTTGAAGTGACCGTTGGTGGTGGGGTGTCAAATATTGTATCTCCATGTTACAATCTAAGCTGAGTGGTAAATACAGGAAAGGCCTTTGCTAACTTTACACCTTAAATTAGTGTTGGAACTGAAAACCCAGATCTCCTGGTATGTCAGGATTTGGGCCACAGACTCAATTCTATCTAAAAGAGGTAAGCATTTTTTTGTACTAAAAGAAGGAAAAAACTGAAGGTTGGTATTTATGCTTCAGTAACCACTGCGATAGAATCTCTTAAGTGTAGTTTGGATGATGGGAACTTACTTTTTATAGAGCAAGATTTCAGATCCTTAAAATAGTTTGACAGGGACACTGAGAAATGATTGGCCAAAGAACATTAAGTTTATTGTTCATATGTATTACTTTTTGTTCATTGGTTTTGGGTTTAGATTTTTATTGCTTCAGTAGTTAATTCTATTTTCTTGGGTGGCTCAGTCTCAGAATTTATAAGTTGAGTGAGAGATAGTTTCTTGGATCTGAGACTTAAATTTGTTTCTGAGAGTCCATTTCTTAACAATCTTCTATTTATAATATCATTCTTAGATTATACTATTTTTAATTCAGTACTATTGATAAATGGTATAAGCACTTAAGGGATTATAATATTAGGCTAAGAGCTGAGTTATTAAAACTGCCAGTTTTGAAAACTGCAAGCAAAAACAATCATCGAAAAGGTTTCTTTGAAAATAAGAGAAGGATTTGTTAGTCTTAAAAAAAAGAACTAAGCAAAGGACAAGTCATTGATGATAGAGTTTTTGGTGTGTAAAATATAATTTGAGACAGTAAACAAACCTTTCTTTACCCAGTGCAAGCAGGACAACGTTCATAACATGTGAGTGTGTTTGCCTGAATGACCTCCAAAGGCCTTCTTTTTTAAAAGCCCTGGAGTTTAGTGGTTATTTCTGGTGGGTCTTCATCACTCCAGGGCTTGCCTGCCTCCTTTATACTCAGACTGGTACTGCCATACTGCAGGCTTTTCTTCCCCAGATTGTTATGGCAGCCCCAGCCCATCTCCCCCCATGGATCCCTAAAGATGTGGCTCACATGTGCTCAAATGACTGCCTTTCTTTCAGAATGCCTGTGTTGACTTCCCTCTTGTTTCCTGCCTGGAAATCTCATTCCTTGCTGATTCCTTTTGTATCCATTACCTTCCTCCCTGGGAGACTGATGCTTGTGCTTGTATTCTTTACATCCTGGAGGGCGCTGGGAGTTTGTACGACATTGTAATGTAAGATCCTCTGTACTTACTACCAGGACTTGTGTCACTTTAAATGTATGAAATGTGAAAGAATGAACAAATGTATCATAACTTAGAAGACTTTGAGCTTTGGAAGAACTCTTAGAGGCTCCATAGACCGACCACTCTCCTACCTTTTGTCTACTCTGTTCTGATCATCAGCCTCACATTGCAGATGTGTTTCTCTGTTACTGAACAGGTCTTAGTTGCTAGAAAGCTAGTTTAGAGTGTACCAAAATCTGCTACTCCCCTGTTGAGTGTTCTTGGTTATACCCCCTGAAGCAACATGAATTAAGTCTGTTTCTTCTCCACATAATAGCCTTTCATTTCCTAGGACAGTCTTCAAGCTGTCTGTAGATTTATTGATTAATTAATTTATTAAACTCTTTCTTTAGTTAGCTACCAGGTATCACAAGGGTACAGCTGAAAAGACTACATGGTCCAGGGCTCACAGTCTAATAGAGGAACAGAATATTACAAAGTGATGCCAGTTACGCTAGAAGTATGTAAGCAGCCCTAGATCCTTTGTCCTCTTGTGGTTTTTATAAATTTTTTTTTATATTTTATTTATTTATTTGAGAGAGAGACAGTGAGAGAGAGCATGAGTGAGGAGAAGGTCAGAGATAGAAGCAGACTCCCCGTGGAGCTGGGAGCCTGATGCGGGACTGGATCCCGGGACTCCAGGATCATGACCTGAGCCAAAGGCAGCTGCTTAACCAACTGAGCCACCCAGGCGTCCCTATAAATTTTTTTTTTAAGATTTTATTTTATTTTTTTAGAGAGTGAGCGGCTCGTAAGCTCAGACTTGCAGGGGGGAGGGGCAGAGGGAAAGGGAGAGACTTTCAAGCCAGTTCCGTGCTGAGTGCAAAGTCTGTGGGGCTCGATCTCACAACCCTGAGATCAAGACCTAAGCTGAAACCAAGAGTCGGATGCTTAACTGACTGTGCCACCTAGTCGCCCCAAGATTTTAATTTTTTAAAGTAATCCCTATACCCAACATGGGGCTCAAATTTACAACCAGTGGGTGAAGAGTCCCATGCTCTACAGACTGAGCCAGCCAGGTGTCCCCTCCCATCATAAGGAAATCAGATTTTCCCATGCTGCTTTCTTTAGGCAAATGCAGTGTCTGAGATGAAACAGAATTTGCGGTGACCTGACCAGAGTATACAGCTCTTGTCTTAGGTTAAGAAACTGTATCAAGGGTTTTCAAACTTTGTTGTACATTCTGGCTCTGCCACTTACTAGCCCTGTGACTTTGGACCATGAGCTTGTTAAATCATCTCTTTGTATTTTAATAATTTCATCTATAAAACAAGGGCGAGGGGAGGGCAGTGTTAACAGTACTTATAGGGTTGTAAGGATTAAGTGAGATAATATATGTCAAGTGCTGAGAGTAGTGACTGGCTTATAGTAGGTGGATATACATGGTATTCCTCTATGTATTGGTGGTAGGAGTTAGTATTAGAAAATTAGAAAATAAGAATATTATTGTATTAATATACAATAAAAAGAGAATTAATAAGATTAATAAATTATGCTGTGTTGTCACTAATTAATAATTGGTGACAACATAGCATAATAAGTGATAATCAAGTCATAGAATCACTTTAGTTTGTTAAAATACAAATGGTCTGAACTTATTTATTCCTGTCCACTCAGAGATTTTGGTCATTTAAGTCTGTGAGACCTGGACAGCCACAGTTTGAACAACCCCCAGGTGGTTCTTAAAAAAAAACCTCAAAACCCAAAATTAACACAGAGTGCTAACACTCTGTGTTAATTTTGTTGGTGATTGCATTTGCTTTTACAGATTAAAAAATTTACCAAGTAATATATGAATAGATTCTCCTGAAAGACTGAAACAATGCAGGGGAGGCTGGCTGGCTCAGAAGATTAAGCGTCTGCCTTCAGCTCAGGTCATGATCCTAGGGGCCTGGGCTGGAGCCCCACATCAGGCTCCCTGCTCAGCTGGGAGCCTGCTTCTCCCTCTCCCTCTGCCATTCTCCCCAGCTTGTGCTCTCTGGCTCTCTCTATGTCTCGATCAAATAAATAAATAAAATCTTAAAAGAAAAAAAAAAGATTGAAACAATGCAGATAAAGGGAAGGGTTTGGCCCCAGATCTCAGGCCCCCTGGGAGGCATATCCGCTTATCAGTTTGAAATGTATCCTTCTAAACAACTGTTCCTCTTTTTGGTAGCTACACATATGTGAGTATCTTCTTAATAATAAATAATAGCCAGATTTAAGGGAAAAAAACACCCAATTTTCAAAGCACTTTTACATTCATAATCATCTTTGCTCCTCTCTTAAAAGTCCTTTGAGGTAGATGGGGAAGATAACATCATGATCCTACCAATTTACAAATGAGAAACTAAGATCTGCAGGTTGACCTCAGTCTGAGATAGCGCTAGGAGAGCTAGGCCTTCAACTTCTCAACTTAAATGTTCTTTTTCTGTCAACTGGCTCTTAGTTACATAATTTTGTTGGATTATTGAAGTTATGGTTCATGAAATCTTCTGATCTTTTTGCTATGTGAATAGCTGCCAAACCAGATTTCCTCCTATCTTTTAGTGTGTTTCTACTTGCTTTTAAAAATATGTAAATTCAAATTGAATATTACATGTATCTGAGAAGATTGAAAAAAAATCCAAAATTGTCCATGGGACTGTCTGTTACCATGGCACATTTGGGTGAGTTTATGTTTGTTCAGGATAGCTGAATCCACTTTCCACCTGTCTTTATAAGTGTTTTCCAGTTACCTTTCCAAGCAGAATCAGTTAAATTTATTTATAGTCTTATTATAATAACATAACAGAAACTTGAGAGACCAGAGGGAGAAAAGTCACACCAAACCCTCCTAACACAAGCTATTATTTCTTAATGTATCACCTTTGAAGCTGTCCATATATTTGTACTTTGCAGTAATTAATATTGGGTCTTTTTTTTTTAAAGATTTTATTTATTTATTTGACAGAGATCACAAGTTGGCAGGGGGGGGTGGGGAGCAGGCTCCCTGCTGAGCAGAGAGCCCGATGAGGGTCTTGATCCCAGGACCCTGAGATCATGATCTGAGCCAAAGGCAGAGGCTCAACCCACTGAGCCAATCAGGCGCCCATAATATTAGGTCTTGCATGTTTTGTGACTACTTTCCATGTAATGACATATTACTCATCATTTAAGTTTTTTAATAGCTTTGTCATATTTGTCATATTTAATAGCTTTATCATATTTGATGATATGGCAGATTTTTGGAAACTAAGGTCCTTGACATAAGTAACAAAAAAGTATCTTTTTTTTTAAGTTTACTTATTTATTTAAGTAATCTCTACATCTGATGGGGGCTCGAACTCATGACCACAAGATTAAGAATCTCATGCTCTTGACTAAGCCGACAGGTGCCACTTTTTTTTTTAATTACATAGACCACTTTTTTTTTTAATTACATAGTCTTTTTGCATAGAGTTGGCTTCTTTTGTGTTGTTTCTTTAGGGTAAATTCAAAGAAGTGAGTATTGGGTGACCTTGGATACACATTGCCTGATTGCTGACCAAAAAGTTGTATCAGTTAATAATTTTCCCAGCCCCCTAAGAAAGTATCAATTCCACAAAAATTTTACCAACTTCTGATAATATATTTTAAGTGTATTTTTTGTTACTATGAGAGATGTGTAATGGCACATTATTTTTATTTTTCATTTATTTTAAAAAAATAAGCAGAGCACTTGGGTGGCTCAGTCGTTAAGCATCTGCCCTCGGCTCAGGTCATGAGCCCAGGGTCCTGGGATGGAGCCCCACGTTGAGCTCCCTGCTCAGCAGGAGGCCTGCTTCTCTCTCTCCCACTCCTCCTGCTTGTATTCCCTCTCTTGCTGTCTCTCTGTCAAAAAAAAAAAAAAAAAAAGAAAGAAAGAAAGAAAGAAGGAAAGAATAAGCATAATGATGAACTTCTGTATGAACTGACTATATGCAATTTGTATTGGGCATTACGCACAGGTGATCTTACTTCCTTGGTTTTCACTCTTACCCTGCATTGGTAAAGCTGTTGTATTTCCAGGTAGATGTGGAGGAAAATGCAGCCTTTGCTTTGTGGGACAGAATAGTCTATTTGTCAGCATCAGAATGTAATCTTATTACATTTGCATCTCCTACCTTCCAAGAGTTTTTTTGTGCTCAAGGGCCCTGCTTGAAATAATTTAGTAATCAGAATGTCTGGTGGTGGGGATGAGGGATCTGCTTTTTATTTATTTTTATTTTTATTTTAAAGATTTTATTTATTTATTTGTCAGAGAGAGAGAGAGCGTGAGCACAGGCAGACAGAGAGGCAGGCAGAGGCAGAGGGAGAAGCAGGCTCCCCGCTGAGCAAGGAGCCCGATGTGGGACTCCATCCCAGGACGCTGGGATCATGACCTGAGCCGAAGGCAGCTGCTTAACCAACTGAGCCACCCAGGCGTCCCATGGGATCTGCTTTTTAAACAGATTTCCCAAGTGATTCTGAAGCCACAGAGTTCGAGAGCTGCCTCGGGACTACCTTCTAGCTCATTTTCTGCTCAGTTTCTTCCCAGAGTGTGTCTTTCCTGTGGGTAGAGGCCAACTCAGTTAGGAAGGGTTGCTCAGACTTGCTAACAGAGGCCTCTTGTGTAGAGGGAATGAGTTGTGTAGCGGCGCCCTTTCTGATACAGAGTAGCCGGGTTCATTCTAGGAACAATAAGCCAGTCTTTCTAAGAGTAGTTGAACTGCATAAAAACAGCTCCTTCTCTGAAGTCTTCTCCTGGTGCTGGTGGCTGTGTTTTATTTCAGTTCTGAGAAGTCATAGAGCTCTCCAGACACAAAGCATGTCCTGTTCAGTCTTTGGTTGGCCCAAGGTGGTAGGTAGACCCAGTGTCGCAATGGCAATGGTCACCATGGATTGAACACCCAACTTTTTATAGGTATGCTTTTGGCCAACTCTTAGAGCAACAGTCAGATGCGATTTTCATTTTAGAATGAGAGGAAGCTGAGGTTTTGAAAAGTTGAATAATTTGTTCACAGTCATACAGCTTGCAGAGTTTGCTTTCAGATTCTTCAGCTTCCTTTCCATTTATTTCCGTTTTTCCAGCACAGATTATTCCTCATTGGTGAAAGGTGGGCTGTGCTGGGAGAAAGTCTATTCCCAGCAACTGGTGGCATCTAGAAATACCTCCTTACAGGTCAGGAGGGATGTAGGGCAGCAAGCTTCCCACCAGGGTTTCAATGAAGGTTAGATCTTCCCTGATTTGAAATCTACCCTTGGACAGTCCAGGTTACTGAAGACATGATATAAATATTTTTTTTCTTTTTAATTTTTTTTATTGTGATATATATATACATATAAAATATGTAATATATGTATACACACATACACACTCTCTCTCTCTCTCTCTCTCTATATATATATACATATAACATAAAATAGGCTATTTTAACCGCTTTTTAAGAATATCAGCCAGGGCATTACTTATGTTCACACTGTTGTGCAACTATCATCCAAGTCAGCTTCCAAATATTTTCCATCACTTCAGACAGAAGCCCTGTAACCATTAAGCCGTAAATCCCCTTCCTCCCTCTCCCTCAGTCCCTGGTAATTTATAATCTATTTTCAGTTGCTACAAATTTGCCTATTCTAGATATTTCACTAAGTGGAATCATATAATATCTGTCCTTCTGTGATTTATTCACTTAGCATAATGTGCTCAAGATTCATTCATGTTGTAGGATGTATCACAATGTTATTCTTTTTTAATTGGTGAATAATATTTCATTGTATGTATATACTACATTTTGTTTATCCTCTCATCTGTTGATAGAACTTGGGTAGTTTCCACTTTTTGACTGTCGTGAATAATGCTGCAGTATATATTGGTTTACAAATTTCTGTTTGAGTCTCTGTTCTCAATTCTTTTGGGTATATACCTAGGACTAGAATTACTGGGTTGTGTGGTAATTGTTTAGCTTTTTGAGGACTCATTGAACTTTCCCAGGGTGGCTGTACCATTTGCACTTCCAGTGGCAGTGTACAAGGGTTTCAGTTTCTCCATATCTTTGCAAACACTTGCTGTTTTCTGTTATTTTATTTTTAAAGTTATAGCCATTCTAATAGTTGTGAAACAGTATCTCACTGTGGTTTTGATTTATTTGTTTTTCTGTGATGACTGAGGTGTTCCTTTTTTTTGGTAAATATTTATTCAAGTCCTTTGCTTATTATTAGATTGCATCGCTTGTCTTTTTGTTGTTGAGTTAGTTTTAGGGGTTCTTATATGTTCTGGTTATTAAACTCTTACCAGATATGTGATGTATAGATATTTTCTCCCATTCATTCTGTAGATTGTCTTCGCATTTTCTTGACCATGTTCTTTGATGCACAGCGGTTTTTAATTTTGATGAAGTCCAGTTAATCTGTTTGTTTCTTTTGCTGCTTATGCTTTTGGTGTTATAGCTAAGAGTCCATTACCAATCCAAGGTCATGAAAATTTACACCTATGTTTTCGTCTTACATTTTATGGTTTTAGCTCTTACATATAGGTTGTTGATTCATTTGAATTAAAATTTTTTACATGGTGTGAGGTAGGGAATCCAACTTCATTGTTTGCATGTAGATACCCAGTTGTTCTAGCACCATATGTAGAAGACTGATACAAACATTTTAATTACATTTATATTTTGCTTTAGGTATTTTTCACTGCCTTACTCTCCTTCATCCTTAACCTCCATCCCCCTCCGGGTTTCTTTCTTTGAAACAGATTATGTGGATATTTTGTGTTGTGTTACAGTTTTGCTGCTTGACATATGAGAGACAAGTACTTAATAAATATGAGTTCCCTTTCTTCCTTTTAATTTTGTATAGTTACTTTTAAGTGGTATCTGTTTTCAAAATAGATTTTGAGGACCTTCAGGGTTGGATATATATTATATTTCTTTGTTTCCCTATTTCCAACTCTCTCTTGTCTCCCTGCATCCCCATCACTCTAGTGCCCAGTGCAGTACCATGCAAGTGATGGCCTTACCTTTTATTGATTTAATTGTAAAGCTGAATATAGATGTTTGTGGTTATGTTTGGATAATTGCAGAATATTCTTTTTTTTTTTTTTAAGATTTTATTTATTTATTTGACAGACAGAGATCACAGGTAGGCAGAGAGGCAGGCAAAGAGAAAGGAAGGGAAGCAGGCTCCTTGCTGAGCAGAGAGCCCAATGTGGGGCTCCCAGAACCCCAGGATCATGACCTGGGCTGAAGGCAGAGGCTTTAACCCACTGAGCCACCCAGACGCCCCTGCAGAAGATTCTTAAAAGATCAATAATCAGTATATTGTAAAGTTCAAGATTTTAAATGCAACCTAACTGAAGTTTACCCAAATATGTTATGTCACACACACGAAAAATTCCAAAGACAGATGCTATATCAATCCTCACATTTGGGAAAATAACTTAAAAGGACATGCATTGAAAATATCCATGTACCCTGTTTCAAGGGAAGAAAACAGGGTGGGCAGGTGGTAAGGATGAAGGAGGGTAGGCAGGGTTTGTTTCATGGATAACTGGAAAATTTTTAGCTTGTTATTTAAGATTACAGTAAGTTTTATATTGGGTATTATACTCATTTTAGGGGTGATTTTTATATATTTAGTTTTATAGGTTTACCTTTTATATTTAGATTGTGGATCCATTTTGATTTGCATTTTTGACAAATGCTGTTAGTTTAGAAAGTTATTTGAAGTTTGTGGAGTAGTGTATATTATTTTTCTAACAAAAATATTAACTATCATTTAAAAATACTAGCAATTCCGAAAGTTAACTAGTTAAACAGTATCTGAACTTTCTCTCTGGGTCTGTATTAATTAGATTTCTTCCCATCACACTCTTTAGTGTTCAGTGGGGTCTACTATTATTTGTCCTGAGTGATCAGTCCTCCCTCAGGAGTCCATTTTGTAATGTACCATCCAGATGTCATTGAAGGGAAGACTCGGTTTGAAGATTGGCCTTTGATGTTTTGTTTTCCACTAGGTTTTGACTCTGAAATAGGTATTTCCTAGTGTGTTGTTATATAAATAATTTCATCATATAAGATACTAGTTATTCTTCCACTGTTTATTTTGGCAGCTCCTTGTTACTAATAGTGAAAACAAAAAAAGGAATTATTTTATTCTTTTATTTTCTAGTTCCAAGCAACATAACATCAGAGAGGTCAGAGCAAATCCAGTAATCGACATGCTTTCAGGATAATTGTCAGCCAATGACGAGATTCAACACTTGAACTCCCTTAGTCAGAATAACAGTTTATTCCAAGGAGAGCAGGAAGAAACGATGCAGCCTGTTTTCTTTCACCACCTCTGGCCATATTTACAGAGAAGTTGGCTTGGTATAAATGTGAATCTGTAGCCATATATCTGTGTACACAAAGATGGACCCAACTTCTCTGTAAACAAGACCAGAGGTAGTATATAGCTGTATCTGTACACACAAAATTTGATTCAGGAAGTGTTTTTGTCATTTAATATACCACCCTTCAGACATGGGATCCCATACTGGGGGGCGGGAAGGTGGTTCTTTAAAAAGAAATACTCTGGGTGTCTGTCTGGGTGGCTCAGTTGTTAAGCGGCTGCCTTTGGCTCAGGTAGTGATCCCAGAGTCCTGCTCCACAGGGAGTCTGCTTCTCCCTCTCCCGCTGCTTGTGTTCTCTCTCTCGCTGTCTGTCTCTCTGTCAAATAAATAAAATAAAATCTTTTTTTTTTAATTTTTATTTATTTGTTATAGAGAGAGAGAGAGCAAAGCAAGCACAGGCAGACAGAGAGGCAGGCAGAGGCAGATGCAGAGGGAGAAGCAGGCTCCCTGCGGAGCAAGGAGCCTGATGTGGGACTCGATCCCAGGACGCTGGGATCATGACCTGAGCCGAAGGCAGCTGCTTAACCAACTGAGCCACCCAGGCGTCCCAATAAAATAAAATCTTAAAAAAAGGAAAGAAAGACTCTCAGTGTCCCATTGCCCTCTGTGCAAGCTGATTTGGGCTCATGGGTATGGATTTTAGCCTGATCCAGGCTTTGCCTGTTGGTAGAGAATGGCATGCCAAGGAGATTTCCTATAGCCTGTGACTGCATTTTTGAAGTGAACATGATGGGAAAAGCTTTCCATTCTCTCATGCCTTTTAGAACTTGGAGGAAGTTTCTGAGATTGCCAAAGAACATTTGTTTGAACAAAATAATATTTAGCCTAATTGTATAGTAATGATTTTACAGAATCCTGAAAGGATGACAGCTGGGGAAGATAAAATCTTATAATTACATGATTGGTAGACCTCCTTTGGGGTGGGGTAGGGTGAATGGAGGGGATGCGGGAACAATATAGGTAGGTGTTCATGAGAGATGGACCTAAAAACCAGAGCCTTCGTGAAAACTGCTGCCATTTAATTAAGAGAGTTATTCTAGGGTATATCCTGGGTAATTAATAAAGAATGCAGAAACTATATGCCTTGATCAGAATCTTCCCTCAAACACACTTAACTATTCTGCCACAGGACAGAGAGAGAGGCTCTCAGCCCTGTTCCAAAGAGGTCTACCGCTTGAGAGGGAAGTGAGACAAGCAAGGAGACAGTTATGATTCCTGAGTTAAGTGTGCTCCTGTAGGAAGACTGGAGAGGGAAGGGCTCCTACAGTGGGGGTAGGAAAAGAGAGGTGTCTTAACCCTGTTTTGACCTGAGTGTGTAAGGCCCTGAACCAGGTATGCATGCCTGGTTGGGTACCCTGCAGTCTGTTACTTTCCATTTATGGGAGAGCTGTGTTGGCTGGGGACCTAGGTTGTGACTGTGGGGCGAAGAGCCTGCTTCTTGGCCATATTAATACCATGGTCTAATGTTGTGAAGTGGCCACAGACAAGGGCCCAGAAAGCCCCCTTTCTGAGAGAAGGCTGTTTGAAACTAGCGTCTTTCAGAGAACCCTAGGTCTTGATAGAACCAGGACTATTTTCAAATCTTTACTTGAATCACCAGCTGATCAGTGATTCAATTTTGGAATTTTGGGGTATGGATTAGACATTGTGCTTTTGGGAAACCGCTATTAATATTGCTTCTGGAGAGTGATGGCCTTATTAAAAATATGTTTTTATTGTAATTACAAGCTTATTGCGTTCATTATTGGTTGTAAAACTTTTTTTTTTTTCCCTCAACATCTAGGGGATAGTCTGTGTCCCTTTTTTTCTTTTTTAACGATTTTATTTTTAAGTAATCTCTATACCCAACAGGGGCTTGAGCTCACAACCCTGAGATCAAGGATCACACACTTTTAACAACTTAGCCAGCCAGTTGCCCCAATATCCCTTTTAATTATGAGTGAGTGTAAATCTGTTATAGCTGAGTATGAAGATTCTTTTCATTTTGTTTAAATTACCTAGAAAGGAGAAATAGAACTGCTAGTTAAATGCATTAATTTTTTAAAATAAAATATTTTATTTATTTATTTATTTTTAAACGATTTATTTATTTATTTATTTGATAGAGATCACAAGTAGGCAGAGAGGCAGGCAGAGAGAGAGGAGGAAGCAGGCTGTCCACAGAGCAGAGAGCCCGATGCGGGGCTCGATCCCACGACCCTGGGATCATGACCTGAGCCGAAGGCAGCAGCTTTAACCCACTGAGCCACCCAGGTGCCCCAAAATATTTATTTTTTGAGCAGGCATTACATATACATGATTTGAAATTTAACTTTTCCTACTCTCTTGTCTGCCATCCACCCAGTTCCCTTTCCTGGAAACACCAGTGTTATTAATTATATATGTGAAAAAAAGGCATATATGTATATCTATCTATCTATCTATTTCCCTTTCCTCCTTTTTTGTACAGACTACTGCAGATTACCCTGTATTTTCCTCCCTCCCTCCCTCCCTCCTTCCTTCCTTCCTCCTTTCTTTCTTTCTCTTGCAAATCATTCTATGTGAGTATGTTAAAGACTTACTTATGGGGCACCTGGGTAGCTCAACTGGGTAAGCATCTCCTTCAGGCCAAGGTCTTGATCCCAGTGTCATGTGATTGAGTCCTGCAACAGTCTCCCTGCTCAGTGAGGAGTCTGCTTCATCCTTTCCCTCTGCCCTGCCCCACCTGCTTTCTCTCTCTCTCTCTCTCTCATGAGCTTTCTCTCTCACTCACTAACTCTCTCAAATAAATAAATAAAATCTTAAAAAAAAAAGATTTTATTTATTTATTTGACACAGAGAGAGTACAAGGAGGGGGTGTGGCAGGGAGAGGGAGAAGCAGGCTAGAGAGCCTGACAATGTGGGGCTTGATCCCAGGACCCTGAGATCATGACCTGAGCTGAAGGCAGAAGCTCAACCGACTGAGCCACACAGCTGCCCCATAAATAAAATCTTTTTAAAAAAATAGACTTCCTATTGTTGTAGGTTTTCTTCTTCTTTTTTTGAGTAGGCTCCATGCCCAGTGTGGAGCCCAATGTGGGGCTCAAACCCACGATGCTGAGATCAAGAGTCAGATGCTCAAGTGACTGAGCCACACAGGCACCCCTCCTTACTGTAGTTTTTTAAATGAAGGGTATGGCTGGGCATATCATAATATACCTAGCCCTTTATTGAGGAACATTTAATTTTTTCTAGTCTTTTACTTTTATAAATAATGCTATAAAGAATAATCCTATAATAATTTATTTTGCACATATATGAATAAAGTCCTATAAGTTGACATTTTGGGTTGAAAGTTATATACCTTTAAAATTTTGAGGGTCGCCTTCTTAGAGTGGTGGGCAGCACGTCAGTCTCATAAAATTTTGAGGGATACTGCCAAATCATCCATCTTAGAGGTTTTTTCTTTTTTTTTTTTTTTTAAGATTTTATTTATTTGAGAGAGAGAGAGCCGGGGAAGGAGCAGAGGGAGAGGGATAAGCAGACTATGCTGAGTGTGGGACCCAGTGTGGGGCTTGATCACAGGACCTTAAGATCATGACCTGAGCTAAAGTCAAGACTCAGAGGCTTAACTGGGCCACTCTGGCACCCCATCTTAGAGGTTTTAACAAAACCCAACCTGTAAAATGAGAATCCTGTAGTTAATACATTTAGAAATATAATTTTGGGGACGCCTGGATGGCTCAGTGGGTTAAGCCTTTGACTTTGGCTCAGGTCATGATCTCAGGGTTCTGGGGTTGAGCCCCACATCAGGCTCTCTGCTTAGCCTCCTCCCCCCCACCCTGCCCCACCTGTCTCTCTGCCTACTTGTGATCTCTCTCTGTCAAATAAATAAATAAAATCTTTTAAAAAAACTATAAAAAGATAATTTTGTAAAAGTATATGACTGTTTTGTTATATGTCATTTTTCAGTTAAAATGTAGCTATGCTTCAGTGATAAAAAAACCAATCAAGCACTTGCCTTCTCATTACTTGTTTGTTTTTCTTTCTCATTACTTTGACTTTGCAACGATTTCATGGCTGGCTATGAAGTTCGGAAATAAGCTTTGCTTCCTTGTATGTTACCAAGGCTGCCCTCTGTAGAGGAGTGCCAGAGATGGACAATTTGCTGAATAACTGGCTCTTTTTATAGTTTTCAATTTTTTTAAAGCTCTATGCAGGGCTGAACTCATGACCCCGAGATCAAGAGTCACATGGTATACCCACTGAGTCAGTCAGGCCACCCTATAATTTTTAATTCTTGTAGTAACTGATGATGCCTATGGTTTCATGATTACAATTAAATTTGACTTTATAAACAACTTTCTGGTATTTATTGTATATAATAGGGTTTAACTAGAAGGAATACTATGCTTTCTAATGTTTTGAAATTTATATTTCCTTTGACTAGATAACATGTACATGCTCAAAAAACTTAAAAGGTACACAAGTCTAGAGAGTGAAAAGTCAGTCTTCCTCCACCTTTTCTCTGCATTCTTCCATATCCATTCCCAGAGGCAGCTACTGTTTCTGGTTTCTTAGGTCGTTTTGTAGATAGTCTATGCATATATGAGCCTTTATATGTATGTATAGTTTGCAGTATTGTTTTGTTAGTATCACTGTTTTTTTTTTTTTAGTCCACTGTTATTTTTAACATGTATTTTTAAAATTATGTAAGTAGTTCATTTTCATTCTACAAAATACACTGTTAATGTCTTGGTATGCTGTTTCCATCCATACCTTTTCTGTGCATGTAGGATATAAGTGACTATTTTGTATTTTATGAACAAATATGACGTCATAAACATGCTATTTTCTAGCTTGCTTTAATTTTTTTTGTTTGTTTTTTAAGTAAACTCTACCCAACATGGGGCTTGAAGTTATGACCCTGAGATCAAGAGTTGTATGCTCTACTGACCGAGCCAGCCAGGCGCCCCTCTAGCTTGCTTTTTTCACTAAGCTAGCTGACCATAAATATTTTTCCAGGCCGTCAAGAACATATTTTTACTGTAGAGTGAAATGGTATGTTGTTGTTTGAATGTACGGTAATTTCTTTCCCATTTCTTTTTTTTGTACATTTAGGGCTATTTTCATTTAAAAAGTTTTCCTTGGGGCACCTGGCTGGCTCAGTTGGTGGAGCATGCAATCTTGATCTTGGTGTTGAGTTCGGCCCCACGTTGGGTATAGAGATTACTTAAAGATAAAATCTTAAAAAAAAAATAAAATTTTTTTATGAGCAGCCACAATAGACAACTTTATGTATACAGTTCAGTATGTTTGACAAATTATTTTCTTACATGAATTCTTAGATTTGTACTTGGGGGATCAGAACATATGCTTAAAGGTTACTGATAGATGTTTCCAATTGCCCTAGAGAGTTATAAATTTTATTTTTACCTGCGTATTAATACGTTTGATTATATCCAGTTACATTCTCAACTGATCTTTTTGTTTAATTGGAAGAGTAGAGTGAGGGTTACGTCTTGATATTTTAAAGAAATTTGTGTTAGTGATGGGTAGGAATAGTCATGTTGGAAAAATACAGAGACAGTAACAACTCCGTTTGGAACCTGAGCATCTGTGGGTACAATTCAGTATGTACTAACATAGTTAAAGCACAGATCTCTTTTTTGTGTTTTTCTTGTGGAATGTTTTTCCTAAGTCCATAAAATATGAATGTAAAAATGTCATTTTAGTAATATCAGCGTTCTGTTGTAATTGATCTGAGAAATAGAATTTTCCCTAGCTTTATGTGTAAGCTTAGTAAAGTGGAGACTTAATGTCTGTATGCTTGAAATATGGTTTCAGTGGGGCGGGTAGGAAGCTGTATGGGAAACTTTTCAGCAGTCTTTGTCATTGCTTGGCTGATGTTCCAAATTATCTTTCTCTTCCACTTCACTTTATTGCATTAGAAAGATTTGAGGCCAAACTTAATACCATCTGATTTGCCAAAGAATAAATGAATCTCGAAAGCCCTCTAATCAGTTCTCTATCCTCAGCAAGCACAGGACTCCTTATCATTGAAGACTCTGTGACTGTGTGGGATTTCCCAGTTGGTCAGAGTTTGTGTTTTCAGTATGAATCTTGCTGGAGCCAGGAATGGAAGTGATGGAAATGATTGGGAGGGTGAGAGTAAGCAAAGCATGTGTTTTCATGCCAGTGCACAAGTAAGATAGAGTTTTGTCCAGGTGCCCTTATATTTGTTTCACTGGTGCAGTCTTTCCTTTTCCCCTATTTAGTAGGGAGTCATCAGAAAAGTAGATAGTCTTACAAGAAAACACCTCGATATACTGTTAGGATAGATTGCTCGTCTTTCTTTCCCCAGTGAACCTGGAGCTTGTTGAAGGCAGTGCCTGGGAGATTGGCTGGCACAGTAGGTAGTGAACTTAGGAACTGAGTACCAAGAGCCTGTGCACACCATGTGTATCTTTTCATTTTTTTTCCTTCTTTACATTTTGGAATAGTTATAGATTCACAGAAGTTACAAAAATAGTAGTTTCTATTTATCCTTTACCTAGTGTCCCCCAGTGGTTATGCATTCCCCTTTTTTCGTCTCATTTTCCTTTTTATGATCATGCTTTCAGCTTGCCATCAGCATCTGTGGGAAACACTAAACCCTCTGAACTAAAGGTTGCTGATTACTCTCCTAGAGTTACTTCTGGGAATGCATATGGATCTTCCTCTTCATTTGTTCTTTTTTTTTTTTTTTTAAAGATTTTATTTATTTATTTGACAGAGAGAGAGCACAAGTAGGCAGAGTGGCAGGCAGAGGGAGAGGGAGAGGGAGAAGCAGGGTCCCCATGGAGCAGAGGGCTGGATGCAGAGCTTAATCCCAGCACCCTGGGATCATAACCTGAGCCCAAGGCAGACGTTTAGTGGACTGAGGGGCCCCCCAGGCGCCCGTCTTCATTTGTTCTTGATGAAGCACTTGCTTAGTATGGGGTGCTATGCTAGGTTCTAGTTGCGTCTCTTGATTCAGTCTCTTATTTTGGTAACATTAAGTATGGTGGATATATCCTTCCTTTGTGGATTGTCTTCTCAATTACATATACATGTCTAAAGTACTCAGAGACCCATGTGTGTTGGTGAGAAGCAGTAGCTGTGACTTGGTGGAAACAGCCCTGGATTTGGAGTTAGATGCTCAGGTTCAAATCTTGATTCTCTTTCATACTTGCTGGGTGACGCTGGAAGTTACTTTGCTTCTAAATCTGTGAACTTTTCTGTGAAAGAGTATGAGAGTAACAGTCATAGAGAGAGGTTTTGTGCGTGGATAAAGAAATGTTATCGTTTGTATAATTACTTAGTGAATTGGAAAGTGCTGTTTCAAATGTGAAGTTGCCTCACTTATTCTAAATTGCTGAAATGAGAGCTGAATTTTAAATTACTGCTGCATTACTTCTTTATAGCTTGACTTTATGCAGTAACAGGAAAAACTCTTCCTGCTGCTTCTGTACCCCCGGCCTTTTTACACCTTCTGTTTTCACACTGACTAACCAGTACTTAATAGGGTTTTCTTTTTTCAACTGGGTGTAACCTGGCTCCCTTGAGAAATTTGGGATGGCCATGTCAGCTGTCATGCTATCAAATGACATATCAAATGGTTGCCTCTCTTCTTATTCACCTAAGTCTGGGGATTTCATGTTTCAGAAACCTCTTGAAAAAATCTGTCATGCAAGTATCTTTTTGGCTTGCCTTTTTCATAGGTTTTGCTCTTAGAAATCAACTCTTAATATAGTACCAGAACTGAGATTTTTATTTTTAAAGGGGAGACCTGATTTTTTAAATATGTAAATATGGGATATGTAAGCAGTCTAAAAAGTAGGGGATACTATGAAAAATTTAAGATTTAGATAGTGGAGAATTTTTTTTTTCTTAAAAGTGGTGTAGGTGCAGACAGATTCTTAAATTATTAAGGGACAGACATATATAGAATAATACACCCAGTAGCAGTAGAATACACATTATTCTCAAGTGCATGTGGAACATTCTCCAGGATAGATCATATGTTAGGCCATAAAACAAGACTCAGTAAATTTAAAAGGATGAAAACCATACAAGGTATATTCTCTTTCTGATCACAATAGAATGAAGTTAGATATCAGTAATAGAGATAAATTGGGGAATTCACAAGTATATGGAAATTAACACACTCCTGAATCATCAGTGAGTAAAAGAGGAGATTACAGAGAGAATTATAAAATACCCTTAGATGGTTGAAATGAAAACACACCATCCCATGGTGGCAGTGGTTGCACAACAGTGAATGTACTTAATACCAATGCATTGTACATTTAAAAGTGATAAAAATGGTAAATCTTATGTATGACTTACCACAATTAAAAAAAACCTCATTCATTGTTCAGTAATGTTTATTAAACACTTAATACTTCATGCCAAAAATAAAACAACATGCCATAACTTAGGGAGTGCAGTAGAGCAGTGCTGAGAAGGAAATTTATATTTTTAAATACTTTAATTAAAGAAGGATCTTAAATCAATACCCTAAATGTCCATCTTAAGAAACTAGTAAGAGAACATAATAAACCAAAAGCAAGCAGAAGAAAAAAAAAGACTAGATTAGAAATAAATGATAAGAAAAATAGCAGTGAAAATCAACAGACCAAAAATTGAAAAGATACTGACCAGGAGAAACAGAGACAAGACTCAGATTAATAAAATCAGAAATCTAAGAGAGGACATCACTACTGTCCTTACAGAAATAAAAAAGATGATAAGGGATACTAGGAACAATTATATACTAACAAATTAAATAACTTAGATGAAATTATGCATTTCTAGAAAGGCTCTACTGTGATTGGCTCAAGAAAAAAAATAGACAATCTGAATATATCAATAATAAGTGTAGAGATTGAGTTAACAATTAAAAAACATCCCACAGGGATGCCTGGGTGGCTCAGTTGGTTAAGCAGCTGCCTTCGGCTCAGGTCATGATCCCATCGTCCTGGGATCGAGTCCCGCATCGGGCTCCCTGCTCAGCGGGGAGCCTGCTTCTCCCTCTGCCTCTGCCTGCCATTCTGTCTGCCTGTGCTCACTCTCTCTGACAAATAAATGGATAAAATCTTAAAAAAAAAAACCAAAAACAAAAACAAAAAAACAAAACAAAAAAATCCCACAAAAAAGAGCCCAGGCTTAGATGACTTCACATTTGGTGATTCTACCATAACAATCAAATGCAGGTTCTTCAGAGACTCTTTCAGAATAAAAGAGGAGGATGGAATGCTTTGAGCATGTTATTACTGTGTTACAAAAGCCATATGAAGATATCACAAGAAAATTACAGGCCAGTGTCTTTTATGAATATAGACTTAAAAAATCAACAAAATGCTAGCAAACTGAATCCAATACTATAGCAGAAGGATTATATGCTATGATCAGGTAGGATTTATATCAGGAATACAAGGTTGGCCTAATATCTGAAAAATCAACATAATACACCATATTAATAGAATAAAGGATGAGAGGCACATTATCATCTCAAAAGGTGAAGGAAAGGGGCGCCTGGGTGGTTCAGTGGGTTAAAGCCGCTGCCTTCGGCTCCGGTCATGATCCCAGGGTGGTGGGATCGAGCCCCGCATCGGGCTCTCTGCTCTGCGGACAGCCTGCTTCCTCCTCTCTCTCTCTCTCTGCCTCTCTGCCTATTTGTGATCTCTGCCTATCAAATAAATAAATAAAATCTTTAAAAAAAAAAAGGTGAAGGAAAAGCATTTGATGAAATCCAACATATTTTTTTAAAATTAACATGTAATGTAATCTTTGTTTCAGGGGTACAGGTCTGTGATTCATCAGTCTTACACAATTCACAGCACTCCCCATAGCACATCCCACCCCATCCCACCCCTCTCCACATTCCAGCAGCCCTCAGTTTGTTTGGTGAGATTAAGAGCCTTTCATGGTTTGTCTCCCTCTCTGGTTTCATCTTGTTTCCTTTTCCCCCCCTTGGCCTGTGTTCCTCTGTCTTATTTGTCACATTCTTCATGTCAGTGAGATCATATGATAATTGTCTTTCTCTGATTGACTTGTTTTGCTTAGCATAATACCCTCTTCCATCCACGTTACTGCAGATAGCGAGATTTCATGCTTTTGATGGCTGCATGATATTCCATTATATATATATATATATATATATATATATATATATATATATACACCACATCATCTTTATCCACTCATCTTCCAACACCTTTTTGATAAAAACTCTCAACAGACTAGAAATAGAGGGGAATTTAATGTGAAAAATGCCAAACACCCGCAGCTGATATCATAGTTAATGATAAAAGATTGAATTCTCCCCAAGATCAGGAACAACAGAAGGATGTCCTTTTATGCCCCTTCTATTCAACACTGCACTGGAGGTTCTAACCAGAATAAGAAAAAGAAAATGCATCCAGATTGGAAAAGAAGTACAACCATATTTGCAGATGACATGATCTTGTATACAGAACATCCTATTAGAACTGATAAAGGAGTTCAGCAGGTTTGAAGGATGTAAAAATCAATAAGCAAAAATCAGTTATATTCCTATGTACTTGCAATGAATAGTTCAAAAATGAAACCAAGAAAACAATCTCATTCACAATAGCTATAAAAAGAATAAAAATACTTAGGATAAAGTTAACCAAAAAAGTATAAATCTTATACTCTGGAAACTATAAAACATCATTGAAAGAAATTAAAGATCTAAGTAAATGGAAAGACATTCTTTGTTCATAGATCCGATTACCTAATATTGTTAATAATGTCAGTACTTCCCAAGTTGAGCTACAGATTTGGTATACTCACTTAAAATCCTACCTGCCTGTCTTGTAGGAATTGACAGGCTGCTCTTAAAATTCATATGGAAATACAAGGGACCCAAATAGCCAAGACATGGGGCACCTGGGTGGCTCAGTGGGTTAGGGCCTCTGCCTTTGGCTCAGGTCATGATCCTGGGGTTCTGAGATCGAGCCCCGCATTGGGCTCTTTGCTCAGCGGGGAGTCTGCTTGTGATGTGTGTGTGTGTGTGTGTGTGTGTGTGTCAAATAAATAAATAAATAAAATCTTAAAAAAAAAATAACCAAGACAGTCTTGAAAAAGAACAAGGTTGGAGGACTTTCATAACTTGCTACAATGCTGTAGTAATCACAACAGTCTTTCAATGGGAGAAAGAATGGTCTTTCTTTCTTTTTTGTTTTTTTAAGATTTATTTATGAGTTAGTGCACACACAGCAGAAGGGCAGAGAGAGAAAATCCTTAAGCAGATCCCTGCTAAGTTTGGAGCCCCATGCAGGACTCAGGTCTCTCCACCCATGAGATCATAACCTGAGCCGAAACCAAGAGTCTATTGCTCAACTGACTGAGCCACCCAGGCACCCCTGAAAGAATGGTCCTTTCAACAAATGGTGCTGGGACAAGTGGATATCCACATGGAAAAGAATGAATTTGGACCCTTTTTTCATTTGTATATACAAATGAATTCAGAATTAATCATGGACCTAAATGTAAATCTGAAACGATAAAACTCTTAGTAAAAAACAGGTGTAGGGGCACCTGGGTGGCTCAGTGGGTTAAGCCTCTGCCTTCGGCTCAGGTCATGATCTCAGAGTCCTGGGATCGAGTCCCGCATCGGGCTCGCTGCTTGGCGGGGAGCCTGCTTCCTCCTCTCTCTCTCTGCCTGCCTCTCTGCCTACTTGTGATTTCTCTCTGTCAAATAAATAAATAAATAAATAATCTTTAAAAACAAAACAAAACAAAACAAAAAAAACAGGTGTAAATCTTTATGACTTTGGATTAGACAGTATTTTCTTTCTTCTTCATTGAGGTAGAATAAACAATGATTTCTTTGGTATGATATCAAAAACACACACACAAAAAAACATAAAATGGACTTCATCAAAATTGAGAACTTTATGTTTCAAATGACACCATCAAGAAAGTGAAAGCACACTCCACAGAATGAGAGAAAATACTGGAAATCATGTATCTAATAAAGGACTTTTATCCAGAACATATAAAAAGTCTTACAGTCAACAGTAAAATGACAAATAACCCAATTAAAAAATAAAGGATTTGATTAAACATTTCTCCAAAGGAGATGTTCAAATGGCCACACCCATGACAAGAAGCTCACTATCCTTAGTCATTAGGGAAATGCAAATCAAAACCACAGTGGGATGCCATTCCACACCCACTAAAATGGCTATAATAAATAGACAATAAGTCTTGCTGAAGATGTAGGGAAATTGGAACCCTCATGTGTTGCTTGTGTGAATGTATAATAGTGTAGCCATTTTGGAAAATAGGTTGGCAGTTCTTCCAAGAGCTAAACATAGTTACTGTATCCATATTCTAGTTAACACCTGTTGTGTACTGAATAAAATTAAAATTGTGTCCATACAGAATTTGTTCAGGAGTGTTCATGGTAGCATTATTTATTATAGCCAGAAAGTAGAAACGATTCAAATATCCATCAACAGGTAAGTTTATGAACAAATAGAGTATATCTGTACGATGGAGTATTATTCAGCCATAAAAAGGAATGAAGTACTGATAGATGCTATAACATGGATAAGCCTTGAAAATAGTATGCTGAGGGACACCTGGGTGGCTCAGTGGGTTAAGCCGATGCCTTCGGCTCGGGTCATGATCCCAGAGTCCTGGGATCGAGTCCTGCATCTGGCTCTCTGCTCGGCAGGGAGCCTGCTTCTCCCCTCCCCTCTCTGCCTGCCTCTCTGCCTACTTGTGTGATCTCTGTCTGTCAAATAAATAAACAAAATCTTAAAAAAAAAAGAAAATAGTATGCTGAGTGAAAGAAGCCAGACACAAAAGGCTACATAATTTATGACTCTACTTATATGAAATGTCCAGAATAGGTAAATCCATTTGGTCAGAAAGTAGATTATTGGTTTTCATGGGCTTAGGGGAGGGATCTGGGGAGTGACTGCTAAAGGATATGAGGTTTTATTTTGAGATAATAAAAGTGTTCTTAAATAGTGGTGATGGTTGCACAATCTTGGGAATATAATAAAAACTGTTGAGTTATAGCCAGTTTAAGAGGGTGAACTTAATGGTATGTGAATTGTATCTCCGTAAAGCTGTTACTCACTTAAAAAATCATGTAAGGAGTTTAGGTTTAGTGATCTGTTTTTCATTAGTATAGTAAACAAGTAAAAAAGATACTGTTTGACTAGGACTATGAAAGGATAAGGAAGCTGTGAAAAATACTATAGAAGTCAAGTGTTGCTAGATTGAGTAGAAATTTACATCCCCTCTTTCTAGGTGAGCCAGTTTTCAGCCACATATTGTCTCCAGTGAGGCTCTTCTCCCCAGTAAGCTGGGTTCTCTACTGCAGTCTCCTATCTCCATTTAAGATCCTTCCTTGGAAAGCTGCTATCTATATTATGATTCTCTCCTCCCCCAGGGTAACTGTGTTGATGAGGTAACACTTTGGTATGTGAATGCTGACAGAAGTCTTGTGTATATGTTAAATATTTTGCATTGGGAGAAGAAGAGTCTACAGTGAATAGTGAGATATTTCCAGTTAGTTTTGGTTTTGTAGTTTTTGGATGAATAAAATTGGATGTTACTACATAACTTGTCTTCTGTTTTGATACTTTTAAAAGCTTTATCCCTTTTCAAAAATACAGAAAGTAGAAGAAATTTTTAAGAAGTAGGACAGAAACCCTCATAAACCTATTAGTCTTTATTTTTTTTTTTTTTTAAGTTTTTATTTATTAGAGAGAGGAAGAGTGAGAGAGAGCAAGCAGGAGGAGCAGCAGGCAGGAGAAGCAGGCTCCCCAGTGAGCAAGGAGCCGGCTGTGGAGCTTGATGCCAGGACCCTGGGATCATGACTCAAGCCAAAGGCAGCTGCTCAACTGACTGAGCCACCCAGGCACACTGAGAGGCCACAATTTAATACTTTACATACTCTCTTTTTTCTCCTGTGATTCTTTCCACAGGTAGGCTGTATTGTACTATACATCCTCATTTGTTTAATGAACAGTTTTACTACAAGCATTTCGTATTTTTTTCTACTATGTGGACTTAAACTTACAATACTTAAAAGAAAAATTATGGATAGGGGTGTCTGGGTGGCTCTAACTCTTGGTTTTGGCTCAGGTCATGATCTCAGGGTCATGAGATAAGCCCACTTCAGGCTCAGCACAGTCTACTTCCCCTCTCCCTCTCCCTCCTTCTCTGCCTGCCCCCCCAACTCCCCCGTCTCTCTAAAATAAATAAATTAATCTTTTTAAAAAAAATTACAGACAGGGCACCTGAGTGGCTCAGTCAGTTAAGTCTCTGACTTCGGCTAGGGTCATGATCTCGGGGTTCTGGGATCGAGTCCCAAATTGGGTTTCCTGCTCAGTGGAGTTTGCTTGCCCCTCCTTCTCTGTTCTTCTCCCTACTTGTGTTCTCTCTGTTTCTCTCTCAAATAAATAAATAAAATCTTAAAAAAGATTATGGGCAATTTTAAACACATACAGAAGTAGAGACAAGAGTGTAACAACTCTTAGGCTCTTATCACCGAATTTTGGCAATTCTCGATGCATATCCATCTTCTTGCATCTTTGAGGAAGTTTTTTTTTTTATGATTTTGTTTTTTTGACAGAGAGAGAGACAGAGACAGTGAGAGAGGGAACACAAGCAGGGGGAGTGGGAGGGAGAAGCAGGCTGATGGAGGGGCTTGATCCCAGAGCTCCAGGATTATAACCTGAGCCAAAGGCAGAAGCTTAACAACTGAGCCACCCAGGCACTCCATGAGGAGCAGCATAAAAGTAGAAGCAATTTTTATTATTTTAAACCTGCCCCAGGAGAAGCAAAAACAAAATTAAAGCTATCTCCTGCCTTTTTTTTTTTTTTAAGATTATTTATTTATTTATTTGACAGAGATCACAAGTTAGGCAGAGAGGCAGGCAGAGAGAGAGGAGAAAGCAGGCTCCCCTCGGAGCAGAGAGCCTGATGTGGGGCTCAATCCCAGGACCCTGGGATCATGACTGAGCTGGAGGCAGAGGCTTTAACCTACTGAGCTACCCACGCTCCCCATATCTCCTGCTTTTACAGTTCACAGAGAAAACAGTATTTTATTTTAAATATTTTTGATATTTTATTTTATTTTGATTTTTAAAAAATTTATTTATTTGACAGAGGAGATCACAAGTAGGCAGAGAGGCAGGCAGAGAGAGAGGGGGAAGCAGGCTCCCTGCTGAGCAGAAAGCCCAATTCAGGGCTCGATCCCAGGACCCTGAGATCATGACCTGAGCCAAAGGCAGAGGCTTTAACCCACTGAGCCACCTAGGTGCCCCTATTTTGATATTTTAATACTCAAATATTTTAATCTGAAAGATTAAAACAACTACTTAATTAAAATACTGGTGAAGGCAAGTACTAACTGATATGAAGAAGTTATTTGGTGCTGGGGTAGTACCTTTTCTTATTTTCTTACAGTATATGTACAGTGAAGTGGGGTTGCTGGGTTGTTGCTTTTGTTTTTGTTTTGGTATTTATTTTTCTTCACCAGCGTGTTTTTCACCACCACATATTTTGTGGAAGTTATTGGGGCACTACTTTCATCTTCTTACGAATTTCAGACTTTCTTTTTGTTTTACACTTCATTGACAGTTGTACATTATATTCCATAATACTTAAAGGGAAATTTTCCTCCATTATGAGATGGCAATGCCTAATTTTTGAATAGTACTTTACTACTTGTAATTATGAAGGGAGCATATATTCATTATAGAAAATATTTAGAAAATACAGAAAAGTGCAATGAAAAATCTATAACCTTATTACCAGAAATTAAGCAGTGTTAATAATTTTTTTCCTATTCATATGGCCTGCCCTTGCAATGGAATATGGTGAAGCTTCTTCTTTTATTCCATTTTGGGCATTTGCATTATACGTTATGGCTGTTTTTTTGTCCTGACTTCACTGTAGTTAATTATTATTCATACTGGGGTGAGTGATTGAGATAGAGAGATTAACTCTGATTTTTTTTTTGCCCTACCGCAGAATCTTATGGTCTTGTGATCATTTGAATAATTCCAGATTTTAATGATTTTTCCCAGGAAAATAATTTCCTGCCCACTCAAGTCTCCTGATTCTGCTGTTCATTTGTGTAGAGCTCCCTGAATGTAGGTCTCCTGCCTTTGGAGCTAGAAAATGATTGTTGGGCATTGTCTGTGTCCAGTCTTTCTGCTCTGTGCCTAATTGGTTATTTCCAGACTTTTGAGGCTAAGAACTCTTTTTAGTGTCCAGTGTCACAGAGCTCTACAGAATTGGAATTTCTGGTATTTGTTAGTTGAGAAAAACGATCAAACTAAAATAATTTAAAGTTACTTTTTGTATTACCTTTGCCTTTAAAAATTCATATCTGCTTGTACCTGAGTTTGCATGGGTAATGTTTGATGTGCATATGGAAGAAAGCTCAGACATTTTTGTAATAACTATGTGCTCTCATCTCAGAGGTGGGGTTAGTGTCTACAGGTTGGGAGCTGGTGCTCTGTCCTTCCCAAATTGCTGATTTTCCTCTGACAGTCTCTTGTGTTTGTGCTTTGTCTGTATCTATTTGCACATTCCTTTTACCTGGAATGTTTTTTTTACATTTTTCCTACCCTCCAGTTACTCCTACTCCCCAAGAAGAAAATGAACTCAATTAATGATTGCAGTAGTTTTGATTTTCAGCTCAAACTTCATTATTTTAACAAGTATTTTTTAAATGCTTGAGTATAACAGGCATAGTTATAGGCATTAGGTGAATGTAATAAACAGGGTCCCCACCTTCATAATACTGACAGTCCTGTAGGGAAACAGACAGCAAATATGTAAACAAACGTGATAGAATGTTTGTTGTAAGTGTTTCGAAGGAAGGGAACAGGGTGCAGTGATGGGGCCCTCCTTTGAGTGGTCTTTGAAGCACTTGTTGAGGAGATGACCTTTAAGCTGGAACCCTGAGGCCCACAGCCAGGCTACTGTAGGCACATGGACGGTGTTTAAGGCTGAAAGAAGAGCAAGGGTGAGGCAGGTTGGGGCCATAAGTTCAGAGATACCCTGGAGGTAACAATTTGGAAGTCATCAGTTTAAAGGCAGTTTGTAAATTCCTGGAGATGGATTCTGAGTGTTCTGGAGTGAGCAAGATGATAAGATGAGAGGCATCAGTCTGGGCCCCTCAGCAACTTTGGAAGCAGAGCAGAGATGGTTAGAGAAATGCTCAAGTAGATGCAGCCAGAAAAGTTGTGGAAGGCATGATCATTTGTTTTCATGAAAGTGGGAAGTTTTTCAAGAAGCACGGCGCCAACCCTAGAATGCTGCGGAGAGTTGGAGTTAGCCAAGTAGAGAAAAGTATTGCTTGGATTTGCCAACATGGAAGTCATCTGTGATCCTGATGAGCAGCTCTCGGGGAGCAAGTGGCCAGTGACCCCTCATCAGAGGGGCTGTGGGGCGAACAGGAAGCACGTCAGTGCACCTGCTGTCCTGGGAGGTTGGGAGAGAAGAGTGTAGGCTGCAGGCAGAGTACTTCTCCCCTGGGGAGAAGACGGGAAAGGCATTTTGGGGAGAAAGGCAGAGCAGACTCACTAGAGAACAGGAGTTGGGATGCTAGCTTGGGCTACTTTGTGAAGTTTGAGATTCTCAGTGTAAAATGAAATTGGACGCTTGGGAATGTGTGTTCCTTCAGCGTGATGGACAGGCGGGAGAAGGCACCTGATTACCTTATTGTGTGTCAGGTTCTTTCAAGGTTCAGACTTGCACGGCAGCTATCACAGCGGGAGAGAAAGTTGAGGGTAGTTTCAAGCTCTTAACACCCCTGTGGAATTGAGTCCAAAATAAAAGGAAGGTCAAATTGGGAAGGTGTTTTATGGACTTGAGGAGCCTGGCACCATGTGCTTGAGCATAGGACCTGGAAGGATGGGCAGTTGTGGTTGAGAAGCCGGATTGCAGAACCTGTCAAGGAGCTGAGAGACGAGGAGGGGTTGCTGATACCTGAGAGCGGACACCCAGAAGGTTAGAGGTCTGAGGTGGCTGAAAAGACAGAACACTGAAGGATGCTGAGGCAGGGAAGGAGGGAGACAGGGAGGCTGGAGCCCCAGTCTGCCCGGAGCTGGCCAGTGACTGCAGGCTGACAAATGAAAGCAGGGGCTGGCCTGGAGTGTGAGTGCTGTGTCAGCATGGTGTGGGCTGCCCTGCCCCAGCCCTGGGAATCCCACTTGGATTTCCTCAGGCAGCATTTTGTCTCCTTTCTATGCCACCTGCAGCACCTTCTACAAACATCCTGCTTAGGACTTCTCCTGATACTGTTCCAGCAGTTTGCATTTCTGTCTCTTCCTTCTTCCGGGCAGTGGGCTCTTCCTTGAGGGCCTGGACCAAGCCTCACATTCTGTGATTTCCGGTCATTAACACAGTACATGCCTCTCACGTGACCGGCCCAGCATAAATGTTCACTGAGTGAATGTGTGGGCTGAGAAGTGGGTGGGCTGAGAGGGGAAGAGAAGGCAAGAACAGAAGGCACAGGTAGAGTGAGAATAAAGATTTATTGCTGGCAGGGCCAGCCAGAGTATGAGTATCTTTGTAAAATTTTAGACCATATTATAGAAATCATTAGCATGCAAAAGAGTTTGCCTTATTGATAGATATACACTGCTTTTGACTTCATCTGAAAAATTCTGCTAATTTCTGGCTTCCAGAGTTGGCTTTAGAAGTTTTATGACTGCTTTCTGCATATATTCCAGGGATATTTTCTTTTTTTTTTTTTTAAAGATTTTTTTTATTTATTTACTTGTTAGAGAGAGAGAGCACAGGCAGACAGAGTGGTAGGCAGAGGCAGAGGGAGAAGCAGGCTCCCTGCCAAGCAAGGAGCCCGATGTGGGACTCGATCCCAGGAAGCTGGGATCATGACCTGAGCCGAAGGCAGCTGCTTAACCAACTGAGCCACCCAGGCGTCCCCCAGGGATATTTTCAATGTAGTTATTCACTTTGTTGTGCTGCAAGTTTAAATTGTCCTTCTTGGTACTATAATATGGAATATTATTTTGGTAAAGCTTCCTAAGAACTTGTGATTTGGTTTCTTGTTTCCTAATCTTCTGCTTCTTATGCCCCACGCGCTGTAGCTTTTTACCATTTTCACGTTTCAACTATTAAGTGCCTGTACTTTGGGTTTTCGATGTGGCAGTGTTGGAGTTGTGGAGTGTTGTAGTATAGTGTTAAGATTTAAACCGTAAGGCTAGACAGCTCTGGTTTTCAGTTACTGCCTGACATTATTAACTTTAAAACTCTGGGAAGTTTTTGGTTGGTTGGGGCCTTTCTGAGTTTCATCTCTTTACTTTGAAAAGGGAATAATGATGCCCAACTATGTCATTTCACGGTCTCGCCTTAGCATGCTTCTTCCCTCAACGGTTTGCAAGTGTCTTCCTCCCTCATTTGCTTATGCTTTTTTCCTGCATTAAGTTTTATCATTTCCCCTGTTACCTGACGGGCATACATAGTTTTGTCT
>ML093505.1:0-51055 GCA_003697995.1 Taxidea taxus jeffersonii
GGAGGTATTTCATACTTGCCGAGTCGAGGACCTTGTTAGGGGCGATTTCCCTTCTTTTCACATTGCAGGGGAAGCATTTTTCAATTTTCATAGTGATAATCAGTTTAAGTTTATACACCAAGCATTTGACTCTGTTCTTTTGAATTCTCCTTTTTGTCGTTGAGGTCAGAGTTCTCAATGGCAAACACTTTCCTTTATCACAAATTCTGGGAGTTCACAAAGTGAGAGCCGTTTTTCAGGAGGAAGGAAAATCTGAATTCATTTTGCCAAGAAACTGACGTTCCCATTGGCACTTCAAAGCCTACTGCTTAAATCTTCGTCACTGTATCAGAAATTTTAGAAATTTGGGACACTGAAGTCATGTTTGCAAGACATGAAATATCCATTTTCTTGAGCGATGGATCATTAGGATATGATCATGGGTGATAACATTTTAATGGTAAAACTGGGATGGAGGTAATTTGTTCAAGTAGCCCTTGGAAAAGAGTCTATGCAATTGAGCGGAGTCCCTTTTCAGTGGGAGACCGTATCAGCAACGACTCCTACTGGTAATAGTAACAAAATAGCTGCCATTATCATACCCATAGTGTGTGATAATACCAGTAATTATAGGTGTCAAGCACTGTTCTAAACGCTTTACATGTCATCTCGTGTAATCCCTTTGAATAATTCTATGAAATGAGTGTAGTCTTATACCCATTTTACAAACAATGAAACTAAAGCATAGCGTGGTTTCATAAACTGCTCACATTACACATCTAGTAAGTGTTGGAACCGGCATTGGACCCTGGTGGTCCTCATCCACAGCATGCACACTCAATAATTACATGACACTGCTTCTCCCAAGTACTACTGGTTATCATGGTATGGAGACCCTTCTCTTCATGAAAACTTGGGTTTAGCCTTTGGGAATACCAGTCTCCCTTCTGAGACCAAGGCCTAGTTTCGGCTGTCCCTGAGATTAAGGGAGGAAAGGAAGTGCTTCATGCAAAGACTTGCCAACTTTTTGGAAGTTAAATTGAGCTTTTCTTGAAGTGTCACATGGACAGCATTTCAATTCCCAGATGTTTTAGCTCTTTCTCTCGCTTAGCAATTTGTTGTGGATGCCAGCAGGTCAGATTGGAGTTGACAACCTATAGGACATATTTACATGTAGTAGGAGGAAGAGTGAAAACCCAAGCAGGGTAACATGTCATGGCTTGGACTTTGGTGCTTATAGGTTCAACTCTTGGGCTGAACCCAATGCAGTTTCATTCTTCTCTTTGCCTATCTCAGCATTAAAAACAACAACAACAACAACAGAGCAATTCAAAACTCTTTCATTTCTTTTGCTTACTAGAAATAGAGAACTTAAAACTATTGTCCCATATATGGTCCAAGTTATGATAGACCACTTTCACTGGTGGTTTATATATCCATACCAATCATATTTATATTTCTTTATTTTACTTATATTATTAGTTCAAGACTAATAAGATGGCCTGGGTATTTGGTGTAGTAAGATTTTCTACTTACTAACAAGATGGTTCTCTTTGCATTTTCATTGATTTTTACATTCAGAAACACTTCTTGCTTTCAGAATCCAGATTCTTGGAATGAAACATGAAGAAAGAATTAGAGATGAATTCTCACAGAGTAACCCTCCGACTTTCTGTTTGGATGTTCTCAAGGAAGTCAGAATTATTATTATTTCTATTAAAATCTGCAAAATGAAGTACTGGTTGCTTCATTTGAGTCAGGATTGCATTTTTAGATAATAGTCCTGTGGTTTTCATGCATGGCACATAACTCTTACTGATTTCATTAGAGTTTTGTACATATTCCCAAAGGCAGAGATTAGCCTAGGTGTTTAACTTCAGTTAATCTAATGCACAGGAGAGGAGAGATTGTGTTACCTTAATTGACTGTATCAGCATTGAGTAGTCCACATATGTCCACCTAGCCCTTAATTAGACTCACAATAAAGTTCATGGAGTTCAATTAGTAGAAGGTGAGTCCTGTGCATTATTCATCTTACTATCCCTTGAGCATAGAGCAGTTTGGTCCTTAGAAGGGGATCAGCAAATGTTTGTTGAACTGTGTTGACTTTGGCCCAAGTTTTGTCCATTGTAGCAATCTTTCTAGAGCATTTACTTCACTAACGGTGACCTGGGGTACCAGGTAAAATTCTTTCTGAGTGCCGAGTTGTACTCATTTTTATTTAGCAGGGACCTAAGTATGGGAACAGACATGCACTTTACACACAACTTCAGAGTTTAGTTTTTTGTTTGCTTTTAGTATTAGAAGGACCTATGAAGATCGTCTACTTTAATCCCCCTTCACTACAGGGGAGTCTGTCCATTGTACACTGGAAGCATTCTGGGGCCATATTTAAAATCTAAAGTCTTGAGAATCTTTTCTCTAACCTGGCAGAATATTTAAAGATTTGTAGTCTTCCTAGATCATACAGTCTTTTGGAATTCCTTCCCCCAGATCTCTCTGCTGGTGCCATTCAAGCTGCTAGCACATAAAGTCTTTTTAAAAGTCATTAGGTTTGAGGAAAGCTACTTGTTGCTAACTCTTTAGAAAATGTTTGATATGTTTTGAAAACGGATTCTAGTCTCAGTTCAAAAATCTTAATTGAAATGTAATTTTTAATTGCTTAGGAAGAAAACATAGACCTTCCAATTATTGATTTGAGGTCCACAGAGTAGCTTTAGAGCATAGCATAGTCAAATAAATTTTGTTTGGTGTAGAGAGATTCAACCCAAATGTCAAAATTCATAATCTTATAGAAAGTTTATTTGATGTATTAATTTTCTGTGCTATAATACCTCAGGACAACTTCTCATCTTTCTCTGTACCCACAGGGGTCTTCTTCTCTTGGTTCCTCTTGATATTTGAAGTAAATACTTGATAAAGAGGATCTCAGGAGGGAAAAGGAAAGGTGAAAAGTTGGTTGCTGGGTCAAACTCTTCTGAGCAGGGCATTCTTCATATTCTTTTTGGTTGGGTGTATAGACCTCTGGGGAAGAATTTTAGATGGGGTAGATGATTTTATTATTACCAAGTTAGACAGTTTGGTTGGGGAAATAAGTTTTATTTTTCCAAATAAACTTCACAAAACATCATAAAATCACAATGCATTGTACATTGATTCATGAGCCCTTCTTTAGTTTTTCCACAAATGAAAACATTTCCTTACATTGAAACATGAATCGTAATTTAAAACTGGTTTCATGGATAACTCATCTTCAGCCATTTTTTTCTCAACTTCACCTACTTATTAAATCTAGAGGCAGTGAGAGAGAAGTTTTACTGTTTCAATGCTGACATTCTCCCTCCCTGCATGTATGAACTTGTTGCTGCTATCATTTGGGAACCTTATGTATACAGGAAGGGAAAAATACCAAAACAGAGCCTCCAAAGTTGATTTGACTGGTGTCTGTTAAATTATATCAAACTTTGGAACAATACTAAAATATACTTGAAAAAAAAATAATGTACTATATTTCCCCCACCAAGGAAAAGTCTGATGAGAGAACTGTGCTTAATTTAAAGGACAGCATTAATATATCATATATAGCTGATTTTATTCTTTAAGGCAAAATGTTGTTTTTCTATATCACTTCTATGAGATCCGCATCTTGTAATTTTGCAATGATGCTGGTAGTAGGCTAACTTAGGGCTGAAATTTGGGAAATAATATTTTTGACTTACACCTGTTGTGATTCTAAAGGAATTTTCAGTGGGATAGAATCCTATTAAAACAGATTTTTGGTGACTGGGCTTATCAAGAATATAACATTTAAAGGTGGTACTTTTAGGAGTAACCAAGTTATATGAGGAGAGTACAACGTTTGATGGAAAATCTGATGGTACTGGAATGTTGATATTATCCCATTGTAAAGTATAAGCTTACTTTAAGTTAAATACATCACACACCAAAAAAGGTAAATTTAATCCCTTTAAAAGTAAAAAAAAAATTACACTAAATCTTAAGGTATTTCTTGCTAAGAGGTATTACATAACTATTCTGAAATTATCTTTATTATTATTAATTGTTTTTCCCTGGACATTGGGTAACAGAAGACAAAGGAAATCGAGGTAAATTAGGCACATGGAAAATAAAAAGCATGTAGTCATTTTTCTTACATTGTAACATATTTTGCACTAAGAGTAAATAGAAATAAATGTAAACTTGAAATAGCAAGCATGCTTGACACTAACCAATTCTTGACACCACTGTAAAAATGGTAAATGTAATATCATTAACTAAGAACTTAGTAATGTTTGATGCATATAGAGTTAAGTGTAAAACAAGGTTATTTTTATGTAATGAAACATTTATAAATTGTTATCCATTTTGAATAACATATAAGTGTACTATATAAAAACATTTTGTAAGTGTAGCAGATACTATCATTATACTGTATAGCGATTGTCTTTAATGATAAATAGTATAACCTAACTTAAAAACACTAAACATCTGGCCAAAGCAGTCATGTCTTCTATTTTTAAATTAACAGCTCTTCTGCTTTATTGCTTTGACTAAAACATTTTCGTTTAAAAAGGAAGGCTAAAAGAAAGCCAGTTTATTTCCAGAGTTTATTTTTATTCCCATTAAACTTTTTTTTAACTCTCTAAATTATCTTTCCTTTAGTGTTTAGTGAGTTTTGTTGAATAATAACGTAAGTAGCGGCAGTAACACATGAGATCTTATTGTATGATGTGCAGCTCTATGACAGATACTGCTTGCCTAGTCTTTAGAATTTTGAAGGTAATTGTTTAATAAACCATGATTTGTATTTGTAGAATAAAATGTTTCCTCCCCAACATGCAAAATTAAAAAAAAACACACACATAAATAACCATTATCATTAGTTCACAAACATATGCTACAGACCATCTACTATATATTATTTTATAGCTTTTCCAATGTAGTTTAGCTAACATTTTAGAAATATGTATTATTTCTAAATTCATATGCCTGTTTAAACTTCATTATCTCAAATGATACTGACAGAATGTCATGAAACAGTATCATAATATACATATAGACATTATTTTGATGCAATAAACATGTGATTTTTAAGACCTTCTTAATAAACACACATGTTTATTCTTTGCTAAAACATGTTTCTGCAAGTGCCATACCTATATTTTGCAGGTTTTTACTTACCTGATTAAGACAGTTTTGCTGAAAACTTCCTTTGCTTTGAAAGCTCGTTTTCATTAGTAATAAAAGCCCTAGCTCATTAGACGAAGCCATTGGTTTTCCTTTGAGGAAACCTCTCCTTCACCAGCTTCACAAACTGTAAAACATGGGTTTGGCACTGAAACATGCATTTTTATATTTTTGCTCCTTACTAGCCAGATAACACATGAGATGCAATGCAACCTCCACAAACGAACCCTCGCGCTATTGGTTACCTCTGTGAGCACGAAGCTGTGCGACCGGACTCGATTTGCACACACGGCTGGTGGAGCCATTGCATCTTATGTGGGATGTATCTGGAGTTTTATTATTTGTTTTAGAGTGTCATTTCAATGTAATGTGCTGTTCTTTGTGTCTTTGTTGTCTCTTTTTTTTCCTTGTCCCCCCAACAGCATTTTGTCCCGCACAGGGAAGAAGGAAAACCAAGATGCCTCCAATTTGACAGTGCCCATGACCATGTGTCTTTTTCCTGTGCCATTCCCACTCACCCCATCTCTAAGACCGCAGGTCAGTTCCATCAACCCTACTGTTACTCGCTCCCTCCTTTACAGCGTCCTGCGAGAGGCCCCCTCTGAACGCGGCCTGCAGAGTCGTGATGCTCACTTGTCAGACTACCCTTCTTTGGACTATCAAGGCCTCTACGTGACTTTGGTGACTCTCCTGGATCTAGTTCCTTTACTACAGCATGGCCAACACGGTGAGCATTTAATTGGAACCTTTGAGAATGTCCATGTATGTTTATGAGTGCTGGACACTTATTATTGGAATAAATTGCTTGAAAGGTCTTTGTGTGGCTAAAGTCTTTCTTACACAGAAACTTAATTATGGTGCTTCCCATCCTGCCTTTTTTTTTTTTTTTTTCCTCTTTTATGGCCAGAGGGATGTTACCCAGGTGGGCCTACATTTAGGGGAAATGGGCTGGAAAGAGGAGTCAGGCTCTGATGGAAATTTACCTCTTTTTTCTTGATCTGCTTGTCATGGAGATTCTTGTTGAAATTATGACCTGTGGGCTAAGATTTAGAAACTTGCCCCCCCCCCAATAAAATGTAAGAAGAGCAGGTCAAATCCACTGACTAATTCTGTGATTTTTGGGGGGCAAATCACAGAATCTCCCTGGGACTTATTTTTCCTGTTTTTTTTTTTAAACCCAGGGGTTTCAATAAGGAGAAATCTCTAAGAACACTTCTAAATTTTGTTAGCCATTGATAGTTACAAAATCTTGGCCCTTAGTAGAGTGTATAGTGATGCTCTAAGCTGTATATGGTACCTACTATATAGTATTAGTGGTGCTCCCATGAAAAGCATGCTTCTTTTCTTAATGCTTTCCCTTTCTACAGTGTGTTTTAGCCAATGTCATTATCTTGCTTGCTTACCAGATTCTTCTAACCCATAAAAAGGAGTACAATAATATCATAATGTTTCCTGCTTAACTATTCAGTATTATATTTTTGAGAATCACATGGAAAACCCATGCAATAAGAGAAGGGATTTTTGCAGAGAATGAATGTTTAAAACATTGGTTGCTCTAACTTTAAAGCACTGATAATTGTGTCTCTGGAAATACGATAACCAAAGATTCACTGTATAGAGAAATTGGAATTTGGGAAGTGGGTGGATTGTGGTGGTGATTTTACCTTTGAATTGTGGCTAATTCTCCTAAGAGAATGGTTAATGGTTTATTTAGTAAGATGTGTTCCTCATGAAAAAATTAAAAAAAAATCTTCTTTTATAAAAATGATGACATAATGCTACTCAATTTGTTTCCTCTTATATTTACAGTTCTATCTTATAGTGAATATTAAAAATGTACAGATTTGTAAATTTGCTTGTTGTATCATTTTGTAGCTGTTTAAGCCTCGTCACTTTCACTGGGATCTCATCCCCACTCAGAACTTACAGGAGACGTCTCTTTGAACATAAGACTGGCAGAGCCTACCATGGTGGTTGTGGGCCTGTCAGTACCTTTCCTTTGGGACAACCAGTCCTGAGGTCACTCTAGACCTGCCTGGTCCTGGGGTGGGCCACTGTGTGAGATCCCCTGGATTAAGATAAAAGCATTCAGTTTGGTAACTCACAACCCATTTAACTGCAATTAATATGTTAAGTTATGACTATTTCGGGAGGCATGATTTATATATTTGCTTTTATATACACAATTGTGTTGCGACTTTACTCTTCACTATTATCTATACACTGTGTTCTTGTTCTGCATAACAGAGCTTAAAGGAGAGGGAAAAACTCACTAGACTATCCCTTAGAGGTTAAAAAGCAGTATAGCAGGGTTTCTCCACCATGTCAGAATCCCCAAGGGAGCTTGAACATGGAATTAATTCTGGGTCCCGAACCGGGATTTAGGAATGAGAATCGCTGAGGGATGTGTCCTGAGGATTGAGATTTTTGATGAGCTCTCTGGGTGATTCTTTTGTATCCTGAGTTTGAGAACCACTGCCCCAGGGATGGAGGCTATGTGCTCACGGAGGGCAGTGCAGGGCACTGGCAAGGGCTGCATTCTTGTCACAGTTCAGGTACCACCTGCCAGGTGATCTTGGGCAATCACATTCTTTCTCTGGGCCTTGGTTTCCTTGTTTGACACCTGTGAATTTTACGTTTCATCAACTTGAGCCCAAGCTTGAGTGACCCTTGCTTGCCAGGGTGCCCTGTGGCCTCATCCTCTCTATGTGTTGTCAGTCAATGTGACTGTTGAGACGACATATTAATTCTAATCAGAAATAACATCAGGCATCAGAATTGCATGAAGAAGGTAAAGGAGCTGCAAAACCAACAAATCTAATAGTTTTCTTTTAGAATGGATAGCAAGATGATCAAAGTCTTCATTGTCAAGTCTTGACTGATAACCCATCTATTGCGAGGTCCAGAACTATCAAAAGATATATTTAGTATAATAAGATTTGGTATACATGCATTTTAAAGCTAACTAGTTGTAGGGTTTTCTCTTTCTTTCTTTTTTTTTTTTTTTTTGGCGAATGTCCTCTATTTTTACTCCTTGTGCAGGTAATAATAGTAACATTATTTGTATTAATAAAAATGACTAATATTTTTGGAACACACATTATGTGCTGTGTTAAGCATATGTTAATCCCATTTAAGCCTTGTTAACAGTCCTTCTAGAAGAGAGGTAGGTACTGTTCCTATCCCCATTTAAGTGTTGGTGGAAAGATTATCATTAGGTGGCATGTCCTTCCCTGGTAATTCATAATGAGATGCACAAGGGAACGGAGAGTCCATTTACAGCTTCCTTTAGGCTGCTGTGCTGGAAGGTGCAGGTTCGCTCATTGTCCAAGACTCCGGATGTAGGAAGAGTGTGCTTTGGTTGATGGAGCAGAGATAGCCTGGTTTCATTTCTAGTCCTTCCGTAGACTTCTCTAAAACTTCCAGTGGGAAAATACTTTAATGGCTTTGTGCCATAGTTATCATGTGTAAAATGTAATGGAGGTAAGAATGCTAGAGGATATTTCAGGGTTCATGATCACATGGAAAGCACTTTTAGTTTCTGAAACCCAGGAATAATATGAATACCAAGTATTACTGAAGACTGATAAAGGGTTGAGGAGAAGCTCATGAACTAGGTATTTATCTTTCTTAATGCAATCTTTCATTGAGCTAATCCTGTGTATGCACGTCACTGGGCATCATGTCTCAGAGCTCTTAATAGGAAGGGAGAGATAGTTGGTTATAATTTAAGCCAGTTCGTAAGAATTTAAAATGTAGAATTAGCATATTTTGTTAAGTGGTGAAATATTCCGTGACTGATTACTCACTTTTGTTTTGTAGATCTTGGACAGTCGATATTTTATACAACTACATGTTTGCTACCCTTTCTCAATGATGATATTCTGAGTACTTTGCCCTACACGATGATATCAACGTTAGCTACCTTTCCTCCATTTCTCCACAAGGATATTATTGAATATCTTAGCACATCTTTTCTACCAATGGCTATATGTAAGTTCAATCTTACCTATTACTAGATTCTTTTAATGTGTTGTGTGAACAGTAATTGCTTTTGCTGTTTTAGGCTGTAGATTTTCAAGATTATAATGGAATTACTTGCTGTATACAGGTGCTATGATTTAAATTGTCATTTCATCATGATTATTATGGTGAGAATCAAAGAAATGAATGATGATGATACCTTGGAACTGTTTTATTTGCATAATTTGGTCTTATGGAATAGGAAGAAAACATATCAAGGTGAAGTCTATATTACCTACATAGAAATTATGGTGTTTTTGTCACTTAAGGACAAAGGTGGAGAGAGTGTTTGTTTTCTCAGGTATAGAAATTCTTATCTTTTGCATCTGAAAGCAGAAGGACATGATGGGAAGAGGAACAGACAGAGTCAGGATATACAGATCCTTGTTTCAGCTCCGTTGGTAAATGTAGTGCGTAGTGTCAGGCAGCTCACATGGCTGATGCCTCATTGGGGGAATGATGTCAGCAGGAGCTTCCCCTTGCAGGGATGTTGTGATGATGAAGTGAGTCCAAACTTATGAAAATACTTTGAAAGAAGCTAAGGCTTTCGACCCATTCTGTTATAAATGCGGAGCTGACTTGAATTCTATTTCACTTTTATAGATTTAATTCTGTAGTCTTTCTGGACATGAGCAAAGAGGAAAAACAGATTGGGTTGTGGTCTTCATGATCACCATCCTTTTAAAGTATTTTTTAAAGAAATTGGTTATGAATCCATCTATGCTTCAAGTGGTAACCTGAAAGGATGGTGGATTTACGAGTCAAACACATCTAGATTTGTATCAATAGCTGTGCTACCAAGCTAGCTCTGTGGCCCTAGGCAAGTTACCTAACCTTTCCGTTTCTTCCCTGTAAAATGAGCATAATAATACTAGTTGCCTGGGTTGTTAGGATACCTGGTTCAGGTTTCTGATTCACCTGGGACACAGTGCCAGGTGTTCACTAAGTGTTAGTTTATGTCTCTCCTTCCCTCAACTCTGGTTCCATTTAAACACTTTTATTAGTCATATTCTATTCCTAGAGGTCATTTTTCACCATTTTAATTTTAGGTCCCTCTGATCTCATTTAAGTTGCTGCTTGTTGCTATGGAATAATAATTGGTAAACATAGGTACCTTTAAGCTCCATTACTTGGTTTACAGTTAAGCTTAATTTTGGCTCTGGAGTTGTAATTTTCATGTCTTTTCAGCAAAGAGTCTGATGGCTATCTAAATTATATAGCCATTCAAAAGAATAAGAAGACTGATCATATAGTTCAAGTAATAGAATATTTGATCATGCTCTCCCTCTCTCTCTCTCTCTCTCTCTCTTTTTTTTTTTTTTTTTTTGTTCTCTGTGATCTGACAAGGACTTCGCTTATGGTTACAGATCTCAGAATTGTTTAGTTGTGTTCACTGTTAAATTTAGGCATAGGAATCCTTGTTTTGTTTTTATTTTTTAAAGAATTACAGGTGAGGTGCACCTTTGTTATCATTAATCTAATTCCCTGTACCCTCCTTCTTAGGAATAAGTTAATAGTTTAGGGAAAGGCATTGACTCTATCAGGTCCCTGAAGTTACGCTTCACACAAGTGAAACATTGTGACAACTGGCTAGTTGTTTCTTTATCCTTAATCCTCATTAATTTCTACTTAATTAAAGCACCCAAAACATGCCTTATACTCCCATTAGGATCCTTACTTATTTAAATGTGTGAGCCTTAGCACCCGAGGGGAATAAAATAGTAAGTTGAGTTTACAACATTTGCGTGAATTTTAACTTAATTAGTAGAGCAACTTGGTGCTCATTTAAATTATGGACAAGCTGTTTATGTCTCTGGGACTCCATTGTTTTGCCAGCTATAAAGGAGGGGTTTGGAAAACATGTTCCATCTCTAAGGTTATTTCTGGCTTACTAATTCTAGGTTAAATAACATCAATCTTATTTTATGTAAGAGGCACATATATTCCTCTAACGCAGTTGTTGATCTAGTTCATTTACCTCTTCACTCGGGTTTTGGTTTCTTACTCCTGACTTCCGCTTCTTGTCACCAGGCCAATGGGCGGAGGAATAGCCAGTTTTCAACACCTTTAAATCTTTGAAAGTAAATGGTAGTAATATTAAAGGCACATTCTATTATACGATTCAGGTATTTCTTTTGTATTTGTTTTTTTGCAAAGACACAGACTCAAAGAGAAAGGGGAGTGGGTTCCAGATTAATTATGTAAAAAGGAACAGATGTTGAGAATGTGTGTCTGTTGCTGGCATCCATGTTGTTTCTGTCTTTGGAAGTTGTTTCAGTGCCTAGAAATCCCAACCAAAACAAGACAGAGAGAGGGGCATTTAACTTCTTCCATAATGTTTTTATTTCAGGACTGAGAGGTTAGGATGAAAGAGGTTGCATTTTCTGAGTACTTGATAAAAGTCGTCAAGACAAGAAGGCTTTTTTCTCCTCGGTGTGGTGTTTGCCAGGTCAAATGTAAATGTGGACAGTTTTTCAGGTGTTAAATGTTTGAATCATTAAGAACCTAGAATATGAAGCTCTGAGCTCTGAACTGGGTCTAATGAAGCATCACAGCTCTGTCACTCTAAGGGCACTCTGTCACTGTAATGTTTCTCCCTTACGCCCTTCCCGTCATTTTTGTCAATAAACCACGTACCATGCCTTTGTTTTAAATAACTCCTTTTGAGGTGCTGCAGAAGAAACTGCAACTTATTATAAAAATTTCCTTTGGTAGGGGTTACATTATATGTGTAAATAAAAATAAAAAATTAAAAAACATTTCCTTTTTGACATAACCTTTGCTTTTTAACTCCTTCCATGAACAGATATTCTTCTTTGTATTCCAAGTGTGTGCAGTAGGCTTTATTTACACCTATCATGGGTCTCGAACTTATAACCCTGAGATGAAGAGTTGCGTGCTCTGCTGACTGAGCCAGCCAGGTTCTCCCACCTCGGAGTTGTTGATGGGCAATCATATCTGTGATTTTCATTTATCTAGCAGTCTGCACATCTTTTAATGCTGCGCTGACTTTCGGGTCATGGTGTCTCAGTCTTCCTCTTATGTTGAATTGATATGCCCTTCTGAAGGCATAGGTATCTTGTGCTCAAGCCCTAACTCATGGAACACAAATCCCTCTGCTTACAGAAACAAGACACTTGCTAATGTGAGCAGTGCAGTCTGGCAAAGCACAGGAAATGGTTTTCTACTGTATGGCACCAGACTGTGTTTCTTCTTCCCAGACGATATTCTTACCTTTATCCCTTACAAAAGTATAAGGTTAATGGGATTTATTAAAATATATTCCCATTCAGATTACTCCTTACTACCATCTCTCACCCGGACCCATCCAGTAGTTTCTGAACTGATCTCCCTGCTTCTATTCTTAGCAACCCTACAATTGTTCTTCACCCAACAGCCAGAGCTATGCTCCAAACATGTAAACCAGACCACGTCACTTCCTTCATCACGTTCCATCACTCTGACCAATCACATTCAATGTCCTTCCCTAGCCCAAAAGGCCCTCTGTGCTCTGGCCACTGCTGCCACCTTAACTACTTCATTACTGCCTCTTGTGTGTTTACCCCGTGCCGTCCTCATTAGCCATTCTGCAGTTCCATAAAGACACGAGGTTTTTCCTCTGTCTCAGTAGTCCTTCTCCCAAGTGGTCATATGATTCCTCCTCACTCTCCTTAGGTCTCCGTTCAAAGGTCTCACCTTTCGAGATGCCTTTCCTTACCCTCAAGCTAACACAAGACCTTCCATCACTTTCTACCTATTCCTGCGCCTGCTTTATATTTCTTCATGGGTATTTGTTTGCTTGTTCCTCTAGAACAGCATTGTCCCTGGAGCTTTCTGCAATGATGGAAATGTTTTATAAAATTCTGTGCGAATACACTAGCCACATGCGGCAACTGATCACTTGAAATGTATCTAATGATACTGACTTTGTAACTTCATTGATGTTTAATTCATTTAGATTTAAATAGCAACATGTGGCCGGTAGCTACCATATTGGATGGTACCACTTGAGCATCTAAGCTCCATAAGGACAAAGGCTTTCCTGTCTTGTTTACAGTGTGTCTCTAGGGTTAGAAAAATGCCTGATATGTAGGGATATGAAAAAAAAGTACTCTTTGAATTTTTAAATGAATTTTGAATGGATAAGTCACTAGAGCGTTGCCTGTGAAGTCAAGTGACTTGGGCTAATAATTAAGTTGGTGCTCTCATGCAAGTAGTCTGATTCTTTTTATAAAATGGCTTCCCCAATATATTTATTTATTAAAGTTTGATTGATTGATTGATTGATTGATTAGAGAGGGAGAGAGTAAAAGTGGCCGTGGGGAGGAGGAAGGGAAAGGGAGACAGAGAAAATCTTAAGCAGCTCCGCGGCCTGCTTAAGCAGCCTGACACAGGCTGGATCTCACAGCTCTGAGATCATGACCTGAGTGAAATCAAGAGTTGTACACATCATCGACTGAGTCACCCAGGTGTCCCTACTTATTTATTTCTTTTGGTGAGAATCATATAAGAGCTATACATGATAGTACATTAGGAACTATAAAATGCAGGAACAGATTAAGGAATTGTTACTGTTCATAGAGGAAAGGGATGCTGATAACCGTTATTCTGGTGGTGCTGGAAGGATCAGGAAATAGGCTTAGAACTTGTAATTGTATTTCCTGAGCACAATATTAGATGTAAAATTTTCTTATTTTGATTAATTCTCTTCTTTCCGCTCTATGGAGCTTTGGCTTTATATACCCTCATGGGGACAAGCGGTACAAGCCATACATCTGTTTACATCATGCATGCCTTTTTACCAAGATTCAATAAATGATGTGTGCTTGTGCACGTTTATTAATTAGAATTGTGGTGATTTTATCCAGTCTGTTAAAAGGCTAAGAACTGGAAGGCACTGTCTGTTTATCGAGGTGCTGGAGCCAGAGCCAGTTTCCTAGGGCTTGAGCCAGGGGAATGCTTTTGGCTTTGTGGTTGACCACACTTGAGGGAGAGCACAGATTTTTAGGGGTAAAAGGGACAGTCAAAGGTTGTTGAGCCATTTGGGCTCTTCTCCAAATAGACCTCACCTAAATCATCGAGACATTTTGGGCATCTCTCCCATTTTTAAAGGCCTCCAGGCACAGGGATTCACAAGCTCCCTTTGTAGTAGTCTTTCTTTCTTTCTTTCTTTCTTTCTTTCTTTCTTTCTAAAATGTTTATTATTAAAAAGTTTCAGATGAATTTCAACAGTGGTGAAAACCCTTGTCCCGAAAGGACCATATATGTATGTATACATATAATTATTTAAATATATGTAATTATTTTTCCACGAGCATGTGAGAGACAAGAATTTCCTTCCCCACCCTCCACTCCCCCTTAAACGAAAAACATAGGGCCACCCAGTTCTCCCTCGCACACCTGCACACCTTTCTTATTTCCCCTCTAGTAATGCTCCTGCCACCAGGCTCAGGGCCCACCTGCATCAAAACCACTTGATGTGGGGCACCTGGGTGGCTCAGTCAGTTAAGCAGCTTGCTTTGGCTCAGGTCATGATCCCAGGGTTCTGGGATGGACCCCTACATGGGGCCCTTGGCTCAGCAGGGAGCCTGCTTCTCCCTCTGCCACTCCCCCCTGCTTCTGCTCTCTTCCTCTGTCAAATACATTAAATAACAACAACAACAAACCACTTTTCTGCCTCTAAGCTGATGGAATCAGACTCTAGATATGGGCCCCAAACTGAATTTGAACAAGCTCCCTGGTTAAAGTCTGACAGCGACCGCATCTTGCTCTGTAGGATTTGGCTCAAAGTTCTTTCCTTGATTAATCACATTTGATTGACCAGCTTTACCCTCCAAGAGCACTAACCTGATTTGTATATCTTTGTATAATTATTAATATTCATTTATATCGCACAGCCAAACTAGTATCTCCCAGATTCTGGCCTGCTTGGTGATGTAGCAGGAGCCCAGCTGCAAGTGATTAATAAAAGCAAATTCAGGTAAATGGAACCTGAATAAAACTAAGGATACATCTGTTTTGTTTGCTTGCTTATTTCTGTAAAGCTATTGTAAAGGTCGCCATCCAGTGTTGTGCTCAAAGTCTTCCATCCAACGAAAAGAATGGAATCATGTTAAATTTTCTCTGTGTTCTCTGTTCTATGACAAATCTTATATTTGTGTTTTAATGGCTGTTTCATACATGTGTTTTATTGTAAGTTGCCTTATTCTTTATGGATGGAGGTGAGATTTCCACATACTGCACTTTAATGTGAAATAAAATAAAGCAGATTTGTGGGTCATCTGCTTTTTTGTTGTTGCCCACATTAGTGCTTTTCTCCATTGTGTATAGGAAATTGAGAGCTGACTGATGGAGGTTGTTATACTTACTGGAAGCCATTCTGTTCATGCTTTCTTGACAATTGGTCACTCAAGCCTAACTATAAAGAAAGGTTTCCCCTGCTTCTGCAATTGTCCTTGAGAAAAGGAACTCCTTTTATATTTGAGTCCTTTTTTTTTTTTTGTAAAGATTTTTACTTATTTGACAGAGAGAGAGAGAGAGAGAGAAGCTAGAGAGGGAACACAAGCAGGGGAGTGAGAGAGGGAGAAGCAGGCTTCCCGCTGAGCAGGGAGCCCGATGCGGGGCTGGATCCCAGGACCCTAGGACCATGACCTGAGCAGAAGGCAGACCCTCAAATGACTGAGCCACCCAGGCACCCCTATTTGAGTCCTTTTGAAGTTTCTCCTATGGGAGCCCTCTCTCAATTACTGGTTAGAATAATAGAGTACTCTTTGGAGGAAACAACTCTTTGGAGTATTTTCTTGAATGACCCCCAACGGTGCTAGTTTTGAATGCTACTTGGAGTTACCTGTTATGCCACTAGAAAAGAGAGAGAAAGAAATATAATATAGTGTTGGATGTCATTGTAAACAAGTCACTTAAAGATGTCTTAAAAGCAGGATGTAAGTGGTTATCGTGTGGAGACCACGGATACACAGCTGTGAGATGAGTTTTGAAGAAACCAGCTTGCTTTGTGACTGAATACTTGTGGCACAGGATAAAATGTTCAGTGACATTGGTCCTCACAGATTCAAAAAGTGCTTTCTTCCAAACAGCTTGGTTGGATATGGAGATGGTAAGCTCTGGAAAGCTGAAAAGTTATTCTGGTGGTGATGGAGATGCTGCTGGTGACTTACATGTGAAGATTTGAGTAAAATTGTTTCATGATCTGTGAGAGCAGAAAATAATTTTAAGTTAATATGTAATTTTTCTGAAAAAAATTAAGATGTTAAAAAAGTTAATATGTAATGTTTTATAATATGCTATTTGAAATTGGTGTGTATGACTGAATTAATAAGGTCCCCGTTATGAGCTATTATTTCATCGGCATCTCCAAAAGTTAACACATTCAAGTTGTTTCAAAATAAATAAACCTTTAATTTTTACTTTTATTGGGATAACCTTTGACAGGCCTTTATATTTGGGCACGCAGAAGATTTTGTTTTTTCTTTCTCTCCCACCTAGGTATAAACATCCTGGGAGCAGAGATCACATCTAAGTACATCTCTGATAAAGCACACTATGGCACTGTTTCTGCTCCTTGTAGATTCTCATGAAATGTTTGGCGTTGATGGTGACAGTCATGGCATCTGTATGCTAGGACAGATGTTTTGTGGTTTTATTTGTGCAAAGCATCCATTGAGTTGGTTGAGAGTTTTTTATTTTTTATTTTTTAAAGATTTTATTTATTTATTTGATAGAGAGAGAGTGAGCGAGCACAGGCAGACAGAGAGGCAGGCAGAGGCAGAGGGAGAAGCAGGCTCCATGCCCAGCAAGGAGCCCAATGTGGGACTCGATCCCAGGACGCTGGGATCATGACCTGAGCCGAAGGCAGCCACTTAACCAACTGAGCCACCCAGGCGTCCCGAGAGTTTTTTTAAAAAAAAGTGTCTTCTCAGCTCTCACACTATATATAAAATAAGAAGTATACATAGAGATTAATTGTACCTAATGAAATAATGTTTTGTTTCAGTGGGTTCCTCCAGGAGAGAAGGCGTTCCTGCCCACGTTAATCTGTCTGCATCATCCATGCTTATGATTGCAATGCAATACACATCCAACCCAGGTCAGTGGAAATTCAAGTGGCTTGATCGAATTAAAAAGCAATTGTTAAACAAGATATGAAATGAGCAGGCTAGAAAGTCTCATGTGAGATCACCTCTTGGTGGATAGAAAATTGGAGATGTGTTACAAGACAGACTTCTGAGTTGAAATAACTTCCCCTTGTCTTTGTTATCAGCAGCAATCTTGCTGGCTAGTGATTATTTTTAGAGTGTTTGGGGACACAATTTTAGGACTTTGACTGGAAATTGAATACAATTGTACAGGAATAAATTAAGTTAGGACTGTAAAAATCACTGTAATTTATGAGACTGAAGATAACTACTGTTAATATTTTGTGAGTTTGCTACTCTAGTGCTACACAGGTATCCTTGAACATAATTTTTTTTACTATGTTTCTGATTATTTCCTTAGAATAAATTCATAAAAGAGGGATTAATGAATTAAGGGACTTGAAAAAATTTTAGTAGTGTCACTAACTATGTATGAGAGTACATTGTAACCTGTCATTGAATAATGTACAATTTGTATTCCGTTAGACAGACAAAAAAATGATATCTGGTTGTTTTGACTTGTATTTTCTTCAATACATAGTGATGTTGGATAGGTTTCGTTTCTGTTCATCGGTATAACTACATATGAAATTTGGGAAACTGACCTAAAAAGGGGCTGACTATAGGCATCACAGACTAAGATGTGAACTCAGTTTTAATTTTCATTTATTGTTGATTTGGAAAGTGAACCAATTTGGTGGCACTGTTTTCAACCTTCTACTTAATTTCATTGTAAATAGTAAGTTTTTGATGCAGGATGAGGAAAAAATGTTTTATTTATAGAGAGTAAGAGTAAGGGGGTAGGAGGGGAGAGGGAGAGGGAATCTCAAGCAGACTCTGTGCTGAGCGCAGAGCTCCTGGCAGGGCTTGATCTCACAACCCCAAGATCATGACCGGAGCCAAAACCAAGAGTCTGAACCTCTCAGGTACCCAGAAAAAAATGTTTCATGTTTAAATCTTAATGCTTCTTCATTTGGAATATTACCCTTTAAATATGAAACACCTTGAGTAATTGAGTCATTGTATGAGTAATTCAAATGTATAATTTTTTGGAAGCTCTATCTCCTATCTCACTCGTGCTTAAAGGACCCTCAAAATGTCATTTATATTTGTTATATATTATATTCTGAAAACAGCCTTCATTCAGAGTCCGGTACGTTGAAGTCTCCTCTTGAGGCTTTGGTCCTAGTTTCTAAGTTGGGAAGCAGTAAAGCAGGGGGCCTAAAATCATGTGCTTTGAGGTTAGAGGTCTGTGGGTTCATCTCTGAGCTCCCCAGTAAATTGCCAGTTAGTGTTAACATTGCACAAGTTTTTTTAACTTCCCTAAGGTCAAGTTTCCTCATTTCTAAAGTGGGAGTAACTATTCCTACAGTGCATTAAAATGTTGTAAACCTTTGTATGTGAAGTGCTTGCCTCACACAGGGATGGGCACATTGTAAATGCTCAGTAAAGGGCAGAGCACAAACCACGACAATCTGCCATTTTCTTCTTGGAGTTGAATGTTCCGCTGGGAAACCACTATGATCTCACTGCATTACTTCTGTTATTTCCAAATCTGTATCTTCATCTGTTCATGGGGAATGTCTGTGCCTGCTATTCCATGCGAAAAATGATAGTCAGGACCTATAGCTAGTCTTGTATTGTGGGGAAAGCGTTAAGACTGAGGTGATACCCACCAGAGGGCTCACAGGGACCCAGTGGTAGGGCTTCATTTTGTTTAATTTTTCTGGGGGAAGCAGCAAGTGGCAGCTAGGTCCTTGTAGCCCATGGCGTATCAAGGGTAGAGCATAGACCTCGTTTAACTAACTAAGTTCTTTGTTCATGGTTCTGAGCTAGACATTGTGAAAACCACCCAGAAGTGTAAGATATGGGGCCTTCTATGGAGCATATGACTCATTGGAAATATTAGGCATATTCACAGAAATCATTAATTTATAATATAAGGTAGTATGTGAAAAGTACAAAATAAATACTATGGGTAGCATTAATTCATCAGAGGGAGAGAGCTCTCTGGATTGAAATGATCAGGGAAATCTTCGTGCCACTTGAGCAAAATGTGGGTCTTAAAATATGGATAAAGTTTTGATTGAAGAAATTTACACAAAGGGACTTTCTAGGTCTGTTCATGAGGCAGTCAGGGGACGGCTCTGAACTGGGTTCATGGGGCAGACATATAGAGAAAGGAACATCTGTACTTGAGAACACACTGATGGCTGAAGAACAAAATTCCAATTCTAGAGGACTATTTATATATCCAGTAAATAGTCACTGAATAGCTAGTCTGTGCCAGACACTGGAGACATCACGGTTAGCAAAACAGAACTGACCTCTGCCCCTGCCTCATGAAACGTACATGGTAGTGGTAGGAGAAGACATGAATTCAGTAATTACAAAAGGAAATGTGAAGGGGTGCCTGGAGGGCTCAGTCCGTAGTTAAGTGATTGGCTCTTGATTTTGGCTCAGGTCATGATCTCAGGGTTGTGAGATCAAGCCCTGCGTACAGCTCCTTGCTGGGCATGGTGCGTGTTTAAGATTCTCTCTTTCCCTCTGCCCCTCCCCTCAAAGTCTTTCTCCCTCTTTAAAAAAAAGAAAGAAAGAAAGAAAACCAAATGTAAAGTTTCAGCTGTGACAAAGTTCTTGGAAAGATGTACTTAGCTCAATGAGCCCCCAAAAAAGGAGATATCCTTTATGGAAGAGGTCAGAGAGGGCTTCTCTGGGGGAAGTAGCCTTTTCTCTGAGGACTGAAGGATGAGTACCATTAACTAGGCCTACAGGGGGTGGGGGATTCAGGTAGAAGAGTCTCATGTGTCAGCGGGAAGCCTGGCAAGCAGGTGGGACTGAGAGATTGGCATCGCTGGAGCTCAGAGTGAGGGCTGTCTCATGGGAGGTGAGACTGGGGGCGTTTGTGGGCCAGAAAATGTGGGATGTGTGGGCTCTGTTTGGGAGTCCTGTGTTTATCCGTGTCCAGTGGGAAGGCACTGGAGGACTTAGGGTGGTCGTGTGTGTGTGACCCTGACTTAGTTGAGAACGGATTGCGAAGAGTGGATATAGATTGATCCAGAAGGAGCCATGCCATTTATCTGGGCATGTAAAGAAGGCAGGGGCAATTGTGACTGTGAAAAAGTATCTAGAAAGTAAAATTGATGGGATTTGGTGACATATCAGAATTTTTGGCTTGCAAAACTAAATACATGGTAGTTCTATTCATTGAGAAAGGAGACACTGGACGAAGAAAACCAGGCTTCTGAGGGATCCTTTTGAATCTGTTTTGGACATATGTTCGAGGTATCTCTGAGATATTTAAGAGGAGATGGCATACCTTAGACTAATACAGTGTTCTATGTCAATTTTATCTCAAACTGGGGAAAAAGCCCTCACGCATCATCTCAATAATTTTATATGTCCAAAACACAAAAATGCAAATAAATCAGCTTCCTTAAAATAAAAAAAAAAGAGGCAACAATAATTAGGAAGTTGAATTATGAGCCCAGAACTCAGTATAGAGCTCTGGGCTTGCCGGTAATAAACTTGAACCTACACATAAGTGTCCAATGGCCTTTATTAAATTGCATGTAGATGGTACCTGAAGTTGTATATGAATGTGGGATTGCTTAGGAGAGAGCACGGAATGAAAAGTGGAGTGGGCTTATGATCAGGCTTTCAGGAACTGCAGTGGATAATGGTCCAGTGGGAGATGATGAGCTTGTCAGGCAGGCAGAGAGGTTGTATCTGTTAGGATGTCTTTGGGTGACTAACAGAAGTTTTGAACTACAAGAACGCTTGTTGTTTATTTTGTTTACTTAGTAGGAAGTCTTACAGACAGCGCCACAGTATCAGGGGCCTGAGACGGTGCCATTGTGCTTTTCTTGGACTTCCCCTCAGGCTGGCAAGATGGCTGCCACAGTGGGGGTTGTTTTATTCTCACACAGTCACATCCACAAACAGGTAACAGGATTAATCAGGGTAATTAGAGAAAGGTCTCCTGTTGTGCCTCTTTTTTCACAGAGAAAAAATATTTCAGAAGCTCCCCCTGCCTTCCCAGCAGATTCTCTCTTAGGTCTTACCGGCCAGAACTGAGTTCCTAGCTGGAAGGGACTCTGGGGAAGTATCTTGCTTTGTAGTCTGTACATTGGGGGAAGGACAAGGAAGAAAGGGCTGTTGATAGTAGCTGAGTAACAGCGACAGTGTCTGCCACAGGTATTAGGAGAGGGCTAGTCGTGAAGTCGAGGGAAGAGAGTGTTTTGAAAAGGAGACAAGGGTCAACAGCACTGAATGCAGTAAGAGGCAGACTGAAGTATGTCCATTGAATGGAATGCCATAGAGGTCATCAGTGACCAAGGTGAAACCAACTTCAGGGCTATGACAGAGTTGGGTGACAGATTCAGGAGGATATGAAACAGGTCTCTGACTAGGTGGACGTAGTTTTCTTTTCCCAAGTAAACATGGGCAAACCAAAGCTTGCTGTTCCGTAGCTCCTAAGAATCCCTCAACAAGGTGGACTTGGTGCCTGAGTGATGAAAGACTCCTGTGCTAATCCAACAGTTTGTCATTTGCTATCTATCTCCAAACTTGGGCAAGATAGGAATCTAAGCTAAGTAAGTTTCCTCGCTGCAACATGGTGGTTATGAGATAATATGTATAAGGCTCTTAGCACAATACCTGACACATAATGAACACCCAGTAGGTGTTCCTATAAGGCAATTTTTGTTCTTGTGTAGTTCTTGAGTACATTGATGTAAATTTGGTTTATATAATTACTATTACTAGGGCTTGTCCTTAATATTTCTTTTGTTAATAAGATGAAGGATCTTAGTAAAAAGCTTGATAAAGTCAAGGGCTCACATGATTTTTGAAATGTATGAATACTTAAAGGAAATGAGTAATTTTTCATTTTATTAAAATTTTTTGTTTTCTTTAAACTGAGGGTATATCATCAAAATATTATGTTCAAAAGTTATTTGGGTTAGTTTGGTGTAGCTATGTTATTCATCTGCAATATTGGTCATTTGTTTCTGTTTTATGTTCCGTGTTGGGGTTCCTTCCCCCATCTTTGTTGGTTTTATTTATTTCCTCTTTGTTTTTTTTTTTCTTTAAGCTTTTTTATTTAAACATATAATGTAACCCCACCACCCTCTCCCAACCCCTCTACCCCCCCACCCCCCTCAGTTTGTTTTATGACATTAAGAGTCTCTTTTGGTTTGTCTCCATGAACATATCAAACTCTAAACTGATTTGTTTCTCACAGTGGTTTATCTCTGGATTTTAGGATTTACTAAATGAACAAACAAGGTTTCTCATGCTTAGAGAAAGGAGTTATAACTGTAGAAATCAGGAAGACTAGAATAAGCCTGTAATATTAGAATGGAGTTGGAATTATCCCTATAAAATCATTGCTTTTCGTATATTGGTAGGTCTAGAAATAAACTGATATATGAAAAAAATTTTTTTGTTATTTAAAAATTTTATTGTTGAAGTATAGCTGATGTACAATCATATTAGTTTCAGGTATATGACATAGTGACTTGACAATTCTGTACATTACTCAGTGCTCACTGTGATAAGTGTGGTCACCATACAATATTATTAATCACTATTGACTATATTCCCTATCTTGTACTTTTCATCTCTGTGACTCATTTATTTTATAACTGGAAGTTTCTGCCTCTTAATCTACTTCACCTGTTTTGCCTTATCCTTCACCCTCCTCCCCTCTGGCACCCACCAATTTGTCCTCTGTATTTAGGAGTATGTTTCTGTTTGTTGGCCTTGATTTTTAGATTCTACATATAAGTGAAATCATATGGCATTTGTCTTTCCCTGTCTGATTTATTTTACTTAGTGTAATATCCTCTGGGTCTATCCATGTTGTCATAAATGGCAAGACTGCATTCTTTTTTATGACTAATGTTCCACTATATTATATACCACATTTTCTTTATTCATTCAGCTATTGATGGGCACTTAGATTGCTTCCATACTTTGTCTGTTGTAAATACTGTTGCAATAAACACAGGGCTGCACATGTCTTTTTGAATAAGTGTTTTTGTTTTCTTTGGATAAATACCCAATAGTGGAATTACTAGATTATATGGTATTTTTCTATTTTTAATTTTTGGAGGAAACTCCATATTGTTTTCTACGGGGATTGTACCAATTTACATTCTCACCAACAGTACAGAAGTATCACTTTTTCTCTACATTTTTTTTTTAAGATTTTGTTTATTTATTTGTCAGAGAGAGAGAGAGAGAGAGAGAGACTGAGCACAAGCAGGGGGAGCTGCAGGCAGAGGGAGAAGCAGGCTCCCTGCTAAGCGAGGAGCCTGATGTGGAACTTGATCCCAGAATCCTGGGATCAGGACCTGAACCAAAGGCAGACACTTAACTACTGAGCCACCCAGGTGCCTCTTTCTCTATATTCTTTTTTTTTTTTAAGATTTTATTTATTTATTTGACAGAGAGAGATCACAAGTAGGCAGAGAGGCAGGCAGAGAGAGAGGAAGGGAAGAAGGCTCCCTGCTGAGCAGACAGCCCGATTCGGGGCTCGATCCCAGGACCCTGGGATCATGACCCGAGCCGAAGGCAGAGGCTTTAACCCACTGAGCCACCCAGGTGCCCCTCTTTCTCTATATTCTTTTTTTTTTTTGAGCTAGAATTCAATTTCAGCTTTATTTTTTTTTCTTCAAGCTTTTTTATTTAAACATATAATGTAACCCACCCCCCCTCCCAACCCCCCTCCCCCCACCCTCCTCAGTTTGTTTTATGACATTAAGAGTCTCTTTTGGTTTGTCTCCCTCCCGATCCCATCTTGTTCTTTTTTTTTTTTTTTTAAGATTTTATTTATTTATTTGTCAGAGAGAGAGGGAGGGAGAGCGAACGAGCACAGGCAGACAGGCAGGCAAAGGGAGAAGCAGGCTCCCTGCCGAGCAAGGAGCCCCATGTGGGACTCCATCCCAGGACTCTGGGATCATGACCTGAGCATGTTGGTTGAGGCAGCTGCTCAACCAACTGAGCCACCCAGGCATCCTCTTTCTCTATATTCTTAACAACACTTGTCATTTCCTGCCTTTTTGACCTAGCCATTCTGATAGGTGTGAGGTCATATCTCATTGTGGTTTTGATTTGCATTTCCCCGATGATGACTGATGTTAAGCATCTTTTCCTGTGTCTGTTGGCCATTTGGATGTCTGTTCAATCCTCTGCCCATATTTTAATCAGATTATTTGTGGGTTTTTGGCGTTGAATTGGGTAAATTCTTTATATGTTCTGAATATTAGCTCCTTATCAGAGATATTACTTGCAAATATCTTCTCCTATTTGGTAGGTTGCCTTTTTGTTTTATTGATGGTTTCCTTTGCTGTGTAAATGCTTTTTATTTTGGTGTGGCCCCAATAGTTTATTTTTTGCTTTTGTTTTCTCCCCCTGAGGAGACCTTTCTATAAATATGTGGCACAGGCCCATGTTCAAGATATTACTACTTATGTTTTCTTTTAGAAGTTTTATGGTTTTAGGTCTCACATGTAGGTCTTTAATCCATTTGAGTTTATTCTTATGTACGGGTAAGATAGCAGTCCAATTTCATTCTTTTGGTAGTAAGTAACTTCTAATTTAATGATTAGATGAAAAGTCATACTAATATATTTTATTATATCTAAAAGGATATTTTATCTGATGTGTATAATTTGTGTTCAAATTATATTTTCTTCCTTACAGTGTATCATTGTCAATTATTGGAATGCCTCATGAAATATAAGCAAGAAGTCTGGAAAGTAAGTTTTGGGCCAAATTTAACTCATAGCCACAAACTCAATTTGTAGAATGGAGTACAAATATTTTGCCTATTAAAACAGGTCAGATTTATTGGTGTCTTATTTTGGTGTGGCAGAACCTGGAATTCTTTCCTTCCTGGTTAGTTTATTATTTAAGGCAGAAATGATTCTTGAGGAACACAGTGGCCTGACAGAAAAAGTAATTGGCTAGCTCTTATCAGAATTCAGCATATGCTAAATTACTTGGCAATTTTATTTCATTGGACATGTTGCTCAAAAACCTGTATTCTTTCAAGTAGGAAATGTGGATTGTTAAGAAATGGATTTGAGGAAAATACTTGAAAAACAGTGTTTGACAAACTGGTTCATGCTATTCTAAAGTCTTCCTTTAACGTTATCCTGAGTAGAGAAGAATTTCTTAAAAGATGGTGTAGTTTTGATCTTTAGCTGGATGGGAGGGGAGGTGATTATTTGCAGGACCCATAAATAAATAATACAAAATAATGTTTTAATATGATCTCATCTGAGAAGCATACCTGGATGATGAGATCCCAGTGGTGGGGGCGGGGGAGGGGAAGGAGGAAGGGAGAGGGGATGCAGAGGGAGGGGGTACAGGGATGGGGGAGGAACCACCCAACTCTTCTATTGGATTTTGCACTGCTTTGGTAATATCGAATGAGCTATTCTCATCTTTATTTGATGATGCTAAGTCAAAGTACACTTCTGTTTCCTTTAGGATCTTTTGTACGTGATAGCCTATGGGCCTTCACAGGTGAAACCTCCTGCTGTGCAAATGCTGTTCCATTACTGGCCCAATTTAAAGCCTCCTGGGGCAATAAGTGAATACAGGGGCTTGCAGTATACAGGTAAGAAGGGAAGAACCCTGTCATGCCCTATTTTTATTTCTCTTATGCCACATTTGCCTCACTGACTTATTATTATTTTTTAAAAATCTGGCTGCATTATATTAATGTGCCTTTAGATATTGTCACAAACCCTTTCTGAAACTGGGTGGTATAAAATACATGAATGAAAATTGATTCCAAGAGCCTCTATGACACCTGGCAAATTGGCCAAGTCTCGTTCTCACTCGCTGTACACTTGGCCTGGGGTCCTCAATATCACTAACTGTGATCAGAGGTGTGAGTGATGAGGGTTGCTGCTGATGTGCCCACCATTTGGCAAAACCCCAACTGGCTAATTCTGCTCAGACAAGAAGACTTGTGTTTTCAACATTACCAGTTCATATGCTAAATAAAAACTAAGTGACCCTGTGAGTCACATTGGACAGGAAGAGTCAACAATCAGTGAATATTTGTATAACTAATAACCAAGAAATAGACATTGAATTTGAATGGAAAGGCTTATACTTACCAAAAAACAAACAAGCGTCAGGTCCTGTATGTTGTTGTAAAATCAAAGAAGGAACCTATGGCTAACGAAGTTTCTGATGCCCCTGCCTGACCTCCTCCCAACTTAGCTGTCTACATATTTTTATGAAAATAAGCAAGGGGGTATTTTGGCAAAGTTAGATTTTATTTGAGTTATTGTGAGATTGTGTACTGATGCTCAGACTTCGCTTCTTTCTTGGTATTACTTGTCTTTCTAAAGGTGATTTGAGGCGGTTCAAGGGGATTTAGTTTAACTCGGGTGTCTGATTTATGTTCCTGATTAAAACCAAATGTTAGAGATATTAACACCTGCTTTTGGGGCTTTAATGAACTTCAGTGGGCTTATTCTAAATTCAGAACAAATAATACTGGCTTTAGTGGTAGCAATAGTATTAATTAAAACAATGAAGGTAAATAATAAGTACCTTTTTAAAACATAGAGATTGGGGGACGCCTGGGTGGCTCAGTTGGTTAAGCAGCTGCCTTCGGCTCAGGTCATGATCCCAGCGTTCTGGGATCGAGTCCCACGTCGGGCTCCTTGCTTGGCGGGGGGCCTGCTTCTACCTCTGCCTCTGCCTGCCACTCTGTCTGCCTGTGCTCGCTCTCTCTCTCTGACAAATAAATAAATAAAATCTTAAAAAAAAAAAACATAGAGATTGGTATCATTGGCATTTTAAATCAAGGATAGTAGAGAATGCTTAAGTGTTGCTAAGTGGATAATTTGTAAAAACAGGAAAAAAGCTGGAAGCATTAATAAAATAGATGAAATGATTGAAATATTCAACTTCTTCTCAGTGGATACCTGAAGTAAACCTTTATACGATGTATGAATGGGGAACTGGTATCAAATGAAATTTATTTACTTGATAAATATTTGGAGAGTTACTATTATGAGCCAGGCACTATTTCCTGATGATGTAAGAACCGATTCAGAACCAGACCCCATGGAGCTTAATGCAGTTTGGAGATGGAAATTGATTCACTGATTGAACAAGTATTTAGAGGGTGTCTACTATTAGCCATGTGTTATTCTAAACACTGAATAGTCAAAGAATGAAAAAAGCAGACTAAAATCACTAATGTCTTGGCACATACATTCCAGTTTCTGGAAAAGAGCAGGAAACCACTTTACACTGTAGTAAGTATTAAGGTAGCGCAAATACAGAGAGCTGTGGAAATATGCAGCAGGGGCCTCTGAAACTCACCCTGATGGTGGGCGGGTTTGGGGAGCGTTAAGTTGTCAAGGAAGATTCTCGAGTGAGTGACAGGTAAGCCAATACCTGAAAGATAATGCACACTCTGGATGTCAAAGGGAGAGTGAATCATGAGTGGATAAAATGTAGATTTGAGGCAGAAGGAATAGCATGGGTTCAGACTTGGAGACATGATGTATCATGATCGTATTTAGGAACTGGAAAAGGTTATGTGTAGTCGGACAATGGAGTGACAGGAAGAGAGCAGCTAGAGATAAGCAGAAAGCCTGGCAGGGCCTGCAAAGGAGTTGAGATTTTATCCTAACAACAAAGGGAAACCACGGACAGGTTTTACAGGGAGAAGCCAACATGATGAGATTTCTCTGTTTGAATATCCCAGAAGCCTTACAAACTGACAGTGACTTCTGTTTCCTTCTGTGACTGTACCCTCTGGGAAGAACCCGCTGAACCCGTCTCCCCAGAATAGTTCAGTCTGCGCCTACTAAGATCAGAGCGATTCTTTCATCTTCTCTTGGCCGACCGGCATCCATCCTTCTGTCCATTCCTGTGATCATACGTCTACCCACTTCCCCCTTCTATTCTTTCAAGTGTGTGGCATTATGTGCCTGCTACTTGCCAGGCACTGTGCAGGGTCCTGGGGTCTTGGAGCCCCCGTTCCAGTGGGCCATAGCATTCTGTACAGGAAACAAGAGATCCTGGGGAAGAAAATCAATCGTTCTGGTCCATATATTACTGTTTATCTAGTGGTGGCTGTTTGTCAGATGCTGTTCTAGTTGCTTCCATCTCACTTAATATTTTATTTTATCTTTTAAATTGATTTTATTTTATTTTTAAGATTTTATTTATTTATTTGTTATAGAGAGAGAGAGAGAGAGCGAGCACAGGCAGAGAGAGAGGCAGGCAGAGGCAGAGGGAGAAGCAGGCTCCCTGCCGAGCAAGGAGCCTGATGTGGGACTCGATCCCAGGACCCTGGGATCATGACCTGAGCCGAAGGCAGCTGCTTAACCAACTGAGCCACCCAGGCGTCCCTCTCACTTAGTATTTTAGTCTTCTCCCAACTGAACACAGTTATGGCCAAGCATCCTATTGGGTTTTGTAGACATTTTCTCAATCCTTAAAAAACCTTGAGAGGTAGGTTTTGTATTTCAGTGTTACAGGTGATGAGTGGGACACAGGGTCTGGTGACATTCACACAGATAATAAGGGAGCACAGCTTGAATCTGAACTTAGAGTATCTTCATTGAAAACCCACATTTTTTTTATGCTGACAGTATGACATCACTTCTCTCAATTCAATTCTTTCTTTAAACTTTAGCTGGAGCATTAGAAATTATCTACAATGTCTGCCACGATGAAAGATGCACTCAAGGGTATCATCAGTATTTAGATGGCACTCCAACTCTAAATATTCGTTATTCTTAATAATAAAAATTATATGGATACAGAATTTTATGGGCATGGAAACTCAAAGATAAAATACTTTCTTGGGGACCAGTAACTTTTGTATGCTTTCCGAGTGATTTATTTATTTTTTAAAAAGTGAAATTAGTTTTTCAAAAAGAAACTTTGCTTTAAGAAAAATTACAGAATTATTTAAAAAGGAAAAAAATGCTACTACCTAGAAATGACCAGTGTTAACATTTTGGTATATTTCTGTCTAGTTTTTTTTTTTTGATGCACATTTTAAAGCAAATTAGAGTTCCTGTTATATATAATTATACAAGGTTTCCCTCCCAAGCTTTTATTGGGACACTTTGAAAACACAGAAATGTTTAAAGAATAATACTATGAACCCACTTATAGCCATGTAGATTTAGTAATTATTAGGAAATTAACCATTAGTTTAACTGTACATGTATGTGAATATAAATTATTTATTGCTTTTTAAGCATAGTAACATAGGAATAATTACAGCTCATATGAAGAAGATCAAACAGTAAAGATTTGGTAATCTACTGTGTTTGCCTCTTTTGGGCTTATTGCTATTTGTCAAGAACAAAAACTGCTTCAATTGTTTTGGCTTTAATTACAAGTCTTAAAGATGCAAAAATTATAGGGAAGTTTCTTGGCAGTGGAAATAGCCATTCTGTTATTCTATGAAGCTGTTTCTGTGGTGGAGAAAGAAATTATTTAGCCTTTTTTTGGTGAGTGTGTCTCAACTCATAAATAATTTAGATCAGCACCAGTTGTGTAGTTTCTATCTGAACTAGGGAACAAAAGATGTGGCACGAGATAGGCGTTTCCAAGACAGAGTTCGTCGCAAACATGGTAAAGAATAACTAAAGACAAGCACTACAAGGGCAGACTTTGGTCTAGGCTACCAGGTATCTAACTTTATATTAGTACCATTGGATTCTTGAGTTGTATACAAGTACAAGAAGATTTACCTTTTATGTTGTAACTTCTCTATTATTGAGTTCTTGTTTATCTTGTTATTTTATCTTCACAAGCTTTAAGAAATGTTTTAAACCTTTTATATTTGTTACATTATACACAAGTGGGAAAACATACAAATAGTGAGTGTATGGGGAACATCCCCCACCATGTTTGCCACCATGATTACCCACTCCTATCCCAAAGACAGCCACTAAATTGGCTTCCAACATCGAAGATTAGTGTTACCTATTGTGAGTTGTATATAAATGGGATCATACATTATTTATTTCTGTGTATATGTGCATGTGTGTGTGTGATTTGTCTATGGGTTGAGCGTAATTGTGTTTCATTTATTTTTATTGCTGTATATATATTCTACAAAATGAACGTGCAACAGTATATGTATTGGTTTTACTATTAATGGATATTTGGGCTGTTCCTGCTTTTTGACTCTTAAAAGTAGCTGCTGTGAACATCCTTCTGTATATCTTTTGGTGCATGCACGCACACATTTCTGTTAGATATACACCTAGGGTAGGATTGCTGGATCAGAGGGTATGCATATATCTAATTGTTTTTCATCTCCCCCTCCCCTGCATATATCTAATTTTAGTTGCAAACAGTTTTCCAAAATGGGTTGTACTAATTTCTACTCCTGTTACCACTATAAGAGAGTTCGTTTTGTCTATATTCCACATTTAGGGCAATACTTTATTTTGTTTTCAAAATTTTAGCCATTTTCAAGGGATGTAGAAGTATCTTACTGTGGTTATAATTTGCATTTCCCTGATTAATAATGAAGTTGGGCAATTATTCATATATTTATTGGCTATTTGGGTATCTTCTTTATATAGTCTTTGTTAGTAAAGTATGTTGCAAAGTATCTTTTCTTATCTTTTTTTACTCTGTAAAGGATGGCTTTTGACTAGCTGAAGTTCTTATTTTTTTTTTAAAGATTTTATTTATTTATTTGACAGATCACAAGTAGGCAGAGAGGCAGGCAGAGAGAGAGGAGGAAGCAGGCTCCCCGCTGAGCAGAGAGCCCGACGTGGGGCTCGATCCCAGGACCCTGGGATCATGACCTGAGCCGAAGGCAGAGGCTTTAACCCACTGAGCCACCCAGGCACCCCCTGAAGTTCCTATTTTAATATAATCAGATTAGCAATCTTTTTTCTTTATAGCCTAAGAAAATCTTTCTCCATACTATTTATGATATTATTCGTTGTTATCTTCTAGAATATTTGTTTTTTACCTTGTACATTTAGATGTATCTGAAATTAATTTTTCTATCTGTTGTGAGGTAAGGGTCAATTTTTTTTCCTCTATGGATAAGCAATAGACAACATCATTTATTAAAAAGATTGCCCTTTTATTACTGCTCTGTAGTACCATTTTTGTTATAAATCAAGTGTCTATTTAAGGATGGTTCTCTTTCTGGAGTCATTATTTAGTTTAATTGGCACATTTTTTCCTTTTCCCAAAACCACACTGTCTAAATTAATGTAGTTTAATATAAAACTTTTATATCCTTCAGTACAAGTCTTTCTACCTTGTAGTTGCTGTTCTTTTCATTGTCTCCGCCTACATTCACTTCTCTCTAGTCTTTCTCCTTCTCCTCCTTATTTTCTTCTTCCTTTTCCAAGATTATTCCTAGCTATTTGCTAAGCTATACAGTCTGTTAAGTTAAACACACACAAACACACACCTAAACTATTAAGATTTTGGCTGAGATTGCCTTGAATCTATAGATCAGTTTGGGGAACTGACATCACTATAATGTTGAGTCTTCCACTCCATGTGCTGGAAGTATATCTTGTGTTTTAGGCTTTTTTTAGTTTCCTTCAGTGCTGCATCATAGTTTTCTGTGTAGATGACTTGCTTATATCTCATGTAGTATGTTCCTAGGTATTTATTTTTTGATGTTATTGTCAATGATATATCTTTAAAAATTACATTTTGTAACTCTTCATTGCTCACATGTAGGCATGCAATTAATTCTTATGTATTTATCTTGTATCCAGCAACCTTGCTAAATCACTTTTTAATTCTAATAATTTATTTAAAGTTTTAAAAAAATTTCATGTGTGCAATTATATTATTGCTGAATAATAGCAGTTTAATGTCTTCTCTTCAGTCCTGAAGTCTTATGTTTATCAACTTATTGCAATGTTTAAAACCTGTGCTATGCTGAGTTTTAAGTTCCTTCATGGTTCTTCTTTGACCCATTTAGAAGGATAATGATTGATTTCTAGGTGGATTTCTGAGGTTTTGTATTGATTAGCTTGATGCCTCTTTGGCCAGACAACATATTTTGAATTATTTCATTCCTTTTACGGTTTTTACACTTTCTATAGGGTTGAGACCATGGTCATTTCGTAATGTTCTGTGTGCTTAAAAAAACCCCTTGTATTTGGCAGTTGTTGGATACTGTGTTCTCTATATGTCAAATAAAATTTCCTAATCATGTAGCTCAAATCTTCTATATCTTTACTGTATTTTTGTCTTTTTCTTCTACTGGTTACCAAGAATAGAATTTAAAAATCTCCTGCTATGATTGTGAATTTGTGTATCTCCTTGTAGTTCTGTGTTTTTGCTGTATAAATTTGAAGGCTGCATAAAAATTTAGAATGCAACATATTTCTGTGAATTGAAACTTTTACCATTATGAAATGTGTGATTTTATCTCTAGTAATGTTTATTTGTGTTAAACTCTACTTTGTCTTAGACTAATATAGCTATACCAGCTTTCATGAGTGTTTGCATAGTATAACTTTCTATTCTTTTATTTTTAACTATTTTATTTTCTTGTATTTCATGTGTGTCTTGTAAGCAGGATTCTGTTCTATATTTTAATGTCAGTTTTCATAATTTTTGCCTTTTATTTGGAACACTTAGTTCATATATATCTATTTACCAAATTATTGGCATATTTGATTTTAAATCCCCCATTTTTCTATTTGCTTTTTATTTATCCTGCCTCTTTTGTGTTCCCTTTTATCTCTCCTTTTTGCCTCTTTTGCACTGATTGAGCATATTTAGTATTCTGTCTTATTGGGTTACTCAGTCTTCTGTGTTCTCTTAATCATTACCCTAGAGATTATACCATGTATTCCTGACTTATCAGCGTCTAATATAAAATAGTACTTTTACCCTTTCCTGTAAAATAACAGAAGATTATAACTTCTTTTTTTGCCCCCTCCAAACTTCCATGTTATGCTTTGTGCTCTATTTTTTATAATTTAAAACATGTAATTATTATTCTTTGAAGTCATTATTCATTCAATTTTCTTTTTTCTGGCTTTTTTTCTTTTTATATTTCTAAGCTCCCATCTGGGCTTTATTTATTTTTTTTCCTTACTAATAACCTTTCTATATTTCCTTTAATGACCTTCTACTGGGGATAAATTTTCTCAGTGTTAGTTTGAAAATATCTTTTATTTTGACTTTATTTTTTATTTTATTTTATTTTTTTCTTGTGTTATATTAGTCACCATATTGGACTTCGTTTTTTTAAAGCTATTTTCTCAGCATATGGAATTCTATGGCAGTGATTTTCTTTTCACACTTTGAAGGTATTTCATGATCTTTTCATTTTCATTGTTTCTGTTGAGAAGTCAGCTGTCATTGTTGCTCTTTTGAAGGTAAACTGCCTTTATTTTGAAAAATGTTCCTTAATTTTTCCTGTTTGGTTGAAATTTTAAAAAATATATTTTTCCAGTTTTATTGAGAAATAATTGACAATATCACTGTTTAAGCCATATAGCACGATTTAATTTATATGTATTGCAATTATCATGATAGCTTCAGCTAACATCCACCATCTCATATAGACACAAGATAAAGAAAAGAGAAGAGAAAAAAAATTTCTCCTTGTGTTGAGAATGCTTAGGATTTACTCTCTTAATAACTTTCCTATATATCATATGGAGTGTTAACTGTAGTCATCATGTTGTACATCACATCCCTAGTATTTATTTGTCTTATAACTGAAAATCTGTACCTTTTGACCACCTTTCTCTAATTGCCCCTACCCCCACCTTGCACCTCTGGTAACCACATCTAATCTCTTTTTCTATGAGTTTGGTTTTTTTGTTTTTGTTTTTTTAAGTAAGATCATACAGTATCTGTATGTATCTTTCTCTTTCTGCCTTTTTTTCACTTAGCATAATGCCTTCAAGGTCCATCCATGTTGTTGCAAATGATAGGATTTCCTCATTTTCCTTGGCTAAATAATACTCCATTTTGTGTACATATCACAACTTCTTTATTCATTCATCCACAATGTACACTTAAGTTGTTTCTTTGTCTTGGCTATCGTAAATAATGCTGCAGTAAACATGGGGGATGCAGATATCTTTTTGAATTAGTGTTTTAATTTCCTTTGGATATATTCCCAGAGGTGGAATTGCTAGTGCATATGGTAGTCTTATTTTTAATTTGTCAAGGCTACCCCATATTGTTTTCCTTAGTGGCTCTACCAATTTACAGTCCCACTAACAGTGCACAAGGAATACCTTTTCTCCACATCCATGCTAGCATTTGTTTTTTCTTGTCTGTTTGATCATGGCCATTCTAACAGGTGTGAGAGGATATCTCACTGTGGTTTTAATTTGCATTTCCTCAATGACTAGTGATGTTGAACATCTTTTCATGTGCCTGTTTGCCTTTTGTATATCTGCTTTAAAAAAAAATGTCTATTCAGCTATTCAAGACCTTTGTCCATTTTTAAAATTGGGTTATTTGTATTTTTGCTGTTGAGTTTTATGACTTCTTTATATATTTTGGATATTAATCCCTTATCAGATATATGGTTTGCAAATATTTTTTTCCATTATGTATGTTGTCTTTTCACTTTGTTATTTCTTTTGCTGTACAGAGGCTTTTTAGTGTGATGTAGTCCCACTTGTTTAGTTTTGACTTTGTTTATGCTTTAGGTGTTGTATCTAAAAAAACAATAACCAACACCCATGTTAAGGAGCTTTATTTCTCTGTCTTCTAATAAGACTTCCATGGTTTCAGGTCTTTTATTTATTTATTTATTTAAAAGATTTTATTTACTTATTTGACAGACAGAAATCACAAGTAGGCAGAGAGGCAGGCACAGAGAGAGGGAGAGGCAGGCTCCCCGCCAAGCAGAGAGCCCGATGCAGGGCTCGATCCCAGGACCCTGGGATCATGACCTGAGCTGAAGGCAGAGGCTTTAACCCACTGAGCCACCCAGGCACCCCTCAGGTCTTATATTTAAGTCCTTAATCAATTTTGAACTAGTTTTTTGTAAGTGGTGTAAGGTAGTGGTTCAGTTTCATTCTTTTACATACAAATAATCAAATTATACCAGCACCATTTATTGAAGAAACTCTCTTTTATCCATTGAAGTATTCTTGACTCCCTTGTCAAATAAATACTTGGCTATATATTCTTCATTTATTTCTTGTTTTTTTTTTTTTTTTTTAAGATTTATTTATTTATTTATTTGTTAGAGAGAGAAAGAGTGAGCACAGGCAGACAGAGTGGCAGGCAGAGGGAGAAGCAGGCTCCCTGCCAAGAAAGGAGCCCGATGCGGGGCTCGATCCCAGGACGCTGGGATCATGACCTGAGCTGAAGGCAGCTGCTTAATCAACTGAGCCACCCAGGCGTCCCTATTTCTTGGGTTTTGATTCTGTTTCATTGGTCTTTTTGTTTCTATGCAGTACCACTGTTTTGTTTACTATAGCTTTATAGTATAGTTTGAAGTCAGGGAGTGTGATGCCTTCTGTTTTGTTCTCCTTTCTTAGGATTTCTTTGGTTATCTGGGGTCTTTTAGGTTCCATATACATTTTAGGTGTGTTTTTCCTATTTCTGTAGAAAATGCCATTGGAATCTTGATAAATTGCATTGAATCCATAGGTGGTTTTGGTACTATTGACATTTTAATAATATTAATTCTTCTGCTCTGTGGACATGCAATACCTTTCTATTTATTTGTATCTTTGATTTCTTTCATTAATGTCTTACAGTTTGCAGAATAGAGATTTTTTCACTTCTCTGGTTCAATTTATTCCTAAGTATTTTATTGTTTTTGATGTTATTGTAGATGGGATCAATTTTTTAAATTTCTTTTTCAGAAAATTCATTGTTAATTTATAGAAATGCTACTGATTTTTATGTTAATTTTGTGTCCAGCAACTTTATTGAATTCACTGATTAGACCTAAAAGATTTTTGGTTACATCTTTAGGATTTTCTATCTCAAATCATATTATATGCAAATTGAGATAATTTTACTTCTTCCTTTCCAATTCTGTTACCTTTTATTTCTCTTTCTTACCTGATTGCTCTAGCTAGAACTTCCAGTACTCTGTTGAATAGGAGTGCTGAGAATGGGCACTCCTGTCTTGTTCCTGATCTCAATGGAAAGGTTTTCAACTGTTGAATGTTGAGTATGTTGTTAACTATAGGCTTGTCATATATGACCTTTAGTATGTTGAGATATGTTCCTTGTATGCCTAGTTTGAGTTTTTATCATGAATAGATGTTGAATTTTGTCAAGAACTTTTTCTGTGCCTATTGAAATGATCATATGATTCTTTTCTTTCATTCAATTAATATAATGTATTACATTAAATGATTTGCATATGTTGAGGGATCCTTGTATTCCAGGGACATATCTCACTTGATCATGGTGAATAATACTTCTGTGTGCTGCTGAATTTGGTTTGCTAGTATTTTACTGGGCGTTTTTACATCTATATTAATCAGGGATATTGGCCTATAGTTTTCTTTTCTAATGGTATCTTTTTTTGGTTTTGGTATCATGATAATGATGGCCTAATAAAATGAGTTTGGGAGTGTTCCAACCTCTTTGTTTTTTTTGGAAGTGTTTGAGAAGGATTGGTGTTCTCTTCTGTAAATGTTTGGTAAAAGTCATCAGTGAAGTTATTTGGTTCTATGCTTTTGCTCCTTGGGAAGTTTTTTATTACTATTCAGTCTCCTTACTAGTAATCAGTCTATACAGATTTTCTATTTCTTTCTGATTCAGTCTTGTTAAGTTGTATGTTTCTAAAAATTATTCCATTTTTCCTAGGTTGTCCAGTTTGTTGGCATATGGTTGTTCACAGTAGCCTCTTATGATCTTTTGTATTTCTGTGCTTTGAGTTGTAATGTCTCCTTTTTCACTTATAATTTTGTTGATTTGGGTCTTCTCTTTTTCTTTAGTTAGTCTAGCTAAGGATATGCCAATTTTTTCTTTTCAAAGAACCAATTCTTAGTTTGGTTAATCTTTTTTATTGTTTTTCTCGTCTTTATTTCACTTATTATGCTCTAATCTTAATTATTTCCTTTCTTCTGCAGACTTTGGACTCAGTTTGTTCTTTTTAGTTCCTTATGGTGTGGAGTTAGGTTGTTTATTTGGGATTTTTCTTGCATCTTAATATAGTCATCTATTGGTATGAACTTCCCTCTCAGTACTGCTTTTACCACATGCCACAGGTATTTTTCCATTTTTGGTTGTCTCAGGAAAGTTTTTTATTTCCTCTCTAATTTCTTCTATAATCCATTGGTTGTTCAAGAGAGTGTTGTTTAATTTCTATGTGTTCATGAATTTTCCATTTTTCTTCTTTTTATTGGTTTCCAGTTTCATGCCATTGTGGTTAGAGGAGATATGTGGTATGATTTCAGTCTTCTTGAATTTTCTAAGACTTGTTTTGTGGTCTATATATATGTGTGCCCTATATATATGGTCTATTTCAGAAAATATTCCATGTGTGCTTGAGAAGAATGTGTCTTATACTCTTGTTGGATAGAATGTTCTCTATATGTTTAGCATGTTCATTTGGCCTGTAATATTCAAATATACTGTTTCTTTATTAATTCTGTCTGGGTGATGTACCTGTTGCAGAGAGTAGGTTTTCTTTATTTTTTGATTTTTCGGTTGTGATATTATTTATGTTTGTCTTTTTCGGGGGGGTTCATAGGACTTCATGGTTTGATGTCTCTTGTCAGTTTTGGGAAATTGTCAGGCATTATCTCTCTTTTATTAGTGATAATAGTACTTTATTAAGGCATATTTTATGTATAGCAAGATACACCAGGATCAAGATATGGCTGGATCATTTTTGACAAATGTATAATGCTTGTTTAATCATTACCCAGATAAAGATAGTAGCATGTTTCCATCACCCCCAGAAAGTAATGGCATGACTCTTTCCAATCAGTGCCCCTCTTCCACCCTGATGTAGTCACTGCTCATGTTTATATATATTTCCTATATTTGTATAATTCAGAGATTGATATAAGCAGAGATCAAAGTATGTTTGTGTCTGATCAAAGGTTTTGTGTCTGACTTCGTCACTCACATAATGTTACATTAATCTAAGTTGAGGATATTAGTAGTTCTTTTAATTGCTAAGTAGGTATTCCACTCCATGAATATACCGTAGTTTATTTTCAACTCTGATATTGATGTACACTTGGGTTTGTTTCCAGTTTATGGCCAATATACATGAAGCTTCCATGAACAATTTATACAAACCTTGTGTGGGCATATGCATTCATTTCCTTTGGCTATATACCTAGAATTGTAATTGCTGGGTCACAGAGTTTGTAAGAAAATTCTGTAAATAGCTCTGTAAAGTGTTTATGCCATTTAACATTTCATCCAATAATGCGTGAGAGTTTCAGTTGCTATACAACGTTGCTAACACTTGCAACTGTCAGTGTTTTGAATTTTAGCTATTCTGGTAGGTGTGTATCTCATTGTGGTTTTAATCTGCATTTCCTGAATGACTGATGTTGAGTATTTTTTCAAATACTTGTTGGTCATTCAGATATTTTATGAAGTACCTGATAAACCTTTCCCATAGGCATTAATTGGATGGTTTGCTTTTTTAAAATTTAAATTTAATTAGCCAGCATATGTACATCATTAGATTTTGCTGTAGTGTTCAATGATTCATTAATTGCATATAATACAGTGCTCATCACATCATACCCCCCTTCATGCCTGTTATTCAATCACCTCATTTCCCCTCCTTCCTCCCTTCTGTAGCCCTCAGTTCATTTCCTGGAGTCAAGAGTCTCTCATGGTTTGTCTCCATCTATGATTTCTCCCCATTCAGTTTTCCCCTCCCTTCCCCTATGGTCCTCTGTGCTATTTCTTACTTTCCACATGTGAATGAAACCAGATGACAGTTGTCTTTCTCTGATTGACTTATTTTACTTAGCATAATGCCCTCCAGTTCCATCCACGTTGATACAAATTGTAGGTATCCATCTTTCTGATGGCTGAGTAATATTCCATTGCATATATGAACCACATCTTCTTTATCCATTTAGCTATTGAAGGATATCTCAGCTCCTTTCACACTTTGGATATTGTAGACATTGCTGCTATGAACACTGGGGTGCATGTGGCCTTTCTTTTCACTACATCTGTATCTTTGGGGTAAATACCCAGTAATGCAATTATGGGGTCACGGGGTAGCTCAATTTTAAACTTCTTGATTATTGTTTTACAGTTGTTTTTTATGTAGTCTGGTAGGAGTCATTTGTTAGATTTATATATTATAAATATTTTCTTTCAACATAGGATTGTTGTTTTACTTTCCTAACAGTCTTTTGATGAGCATGAGTTTTTAATTTTAATAAACTAAAATTTATTATTTTTTCATTAATGGTTAGTGCCTTTTATGTCCTAAGAAATATTTGCCTTCTCTAAAATCATGAAGATAGTCTTCCTTGTTTTCTTTTGGAAGCTTTATAGTTTATCTCACACATTTAAGTGTTTAGTTTTATTTTTGTGTGTGGTAGGTATGGCTCATTTATTTGTTTGTTCCAGCACTCTTTGTTGAAAAGTTTATCCTCTGACCTGTATTGGCCTCTTGGTCATACATATATGAGCATATTTGTGGACTGTATTTTGTTTCATTGATCTGAATACCAGTATAAACTGTCTTAAATAGTTTGGCTTTATAGTCTTGAAATCAGATAGCACAAGTTCTGACCGTTTTTCCTTGCCTATTTTAGGTCTAATGCATTTCCATATAAACTTCAGTATCAGGCTTTATTTCTACAAAAATAATTCTTCTGGGATTTGATCTGGATTATGTAAAATCTATAATTCCATTTGGAAATGACTAACATCATCAAAATATTGTTTTCTAATCCATGAACATGATATATCTCTTCATTATATAGGTCTTTCAAAATTTCTCTCAACAGTGTTTTGTAGTTTTTTGTATAGAATTTTTGTATTTCTCTTGTTAAATTAGTTCCTAGATATTTGATTATTTTGTGCTGTTATAAATGGCATTATTTAAAAATTCAATTTCTAATTGTTTATTGATAGTATGCAGATATTCAGTTGGTTTTTGCATATTTATCTTTATTCCATGATTTTTCTAAATTCAGTTAGTTCTAGTAGTTGATTGATTCCTTGGATTTTCTATATAAACAATGGTGTCATCTGTAGATAAAGACAAATTTGCTACTTTCTTTCCAGTTTTTATACCATTTATTGTTTGTTTACTTTTTTGTCTCATTGCCTAGTTCTTTCAAAACAATGCTGAATAGAAGTGGTGTAAGAATGGCCGCCATTGTTTTGTTCCTAACTTGAGAGAATATTTCACCATTAAGTGGTTTTTAGCCTTAGGGTTTTGCAGATATCCTTTACTGTCAGTTTGAGGAAGTTTTGGTTTCATTTCCAGTTGACTAAAGGCTTTTATCGCAAATAGATGTTAAACTTTTTCAAATACTTGGATAAACTAAATCAACAACAGATAAGAAAACGATTTATGTATTCATTGTTTTCTGCCCGTATCTTTACTGTTTTCTTCCTTTTCTTTTCTTGAGTTTAATTTTCACTCCTTCTCCCCCTATGTTATTGAACTGAAGGCTTAGATTGTTGACTTTCAACACTAAAATTTTTTCTAATTACCCATTTTTTTTCCTTCAGATTTTTATTTAAATTCTAGTTAGTTAGCATATAGTGTAATATTGGTTTCAGGAGTAGAATTTAGTGATACATCACTTACATATAACATCCAGGGCTCATCATAAAAAGTGCCCTCCTTAATCTCCATTATCCATTTAGCCCATCCCCCACCCATTTTCCTCTATCAACCCTCAGTTTGTTCTCTATCATTAAGAGTCTCATGGTTTGCTTCCCTCTCTCTTTTTTTCCTTCCCATATGTTCATCTGTTTTGTTTCTTAAATTCCATGTATGAGTAAAATCATATGGTATCTGTTTTCCTCTTTGACTTATGGCACTTACTCCATCCATGTCATTGCAAACGGCAAGATTTCATTCTTTTTGATGGCTGAGTAATATTCGCGTTGGTGAAAGAAAGTGGTCCAGTTTCATCCTTCTGCATGTTGCTGTCCAGTTTTCCCAACACCATTTGTTGAAGAGACTGTCTTTTTTCCATTCAATATTCTTTCCCTCTTGGTGAAAGATTAGTTGACCATATAGCTGTGGGTCCATTTTTGGGTTTTCTATTCTGTTCTAATGATCTGTTTCTGTTTTTGTGCCAGTACTATACTGTCTTGATGACTACAGCTTTGTAATATAGCTTGAAGTCTGGACTCATGATACTTCCAACTTTGCTTTTCTTTTTCAGAATTGCTTTGGCTTTTTGGGGTCTTTTCTGGTTCCATACAAATCTTAGGATTGTTTGTTCTAGTTCTGTGAAAAATGCTGGTGGTAATTATATCCATTTAGGGTTACCAGTTCCCTTCTAAGCTCTACATTAGCTGTATCACACAAATTTTGATTTGTTATGTTTTCACTCTCATTCATTTAAAAGTATTAAAACAATTTTTAGTGCTAGATAATCTTTTACCTGTGTTATTTATGAGAATTTTGTTTAATTTCCAAATATTTGGGTTCTAGTAACTTTTTGTTTTGATTTCTGCTGTAATTCATTGTGAATCAGTGAATTTTTAAAAAAAGATTTTATTTATTTATTTGATAGAGATCACAAGTAGGCAGAGAGAGAGGCAGAGAGAGAGGAGGAAGCAGGCTCCCTGCTGAGCAGAGAGCCCGATGTTGGGCTTGGTTCCAGGACCCTGGGATCATTACCTGAGTTGAAGACAGAGGCTTTAACCCACTGAGCCACCCAGGCACCCTGAATCAGTGAATTTTTTAATACTTCAAGCATGTCATGCCATTGTTTCTGATAATGAAACAAATTATAAGACAGAAATTTTATATCATTCTTATGATTTTATCCCTAAATGTAATATGATATTTTTTCTCTGATTCTTTTAAAGATTTTCTCCTTATTTTTGGTATTTAGTAGTCATAGTTTAGTTTCATTATGATCTGCTTATGTGTAGGGATGTTTATATTCATTCTGCTTGAGGTTTGTCAAGCTTCTTGAATTTTTGGTTTCGTGTTTGTCATCAGTGTTGGAAAAATGTTGGGTGTTATCCTTTCTAGGTATTTACTCTGCTCCTTTCTTTTTCTCCTCTCCTCTTGAGATTAAAAAAAATATATTTGTTATTGTTTCAGAGGTCTCAGGTACTCCCCCAATCCATGTTTAAAAAAAAGAAGTTTATCTGTGTTTTAGTTGGGTTTATATTAACATGTCTTCACGTTTATGAATTCTTTCTTCTGCTGTGTGTGTCTAATATTTTCTTAAAAGTTCATTTAATAATATATATGTGTATATGGTGTTTGCTTGGTTTTGTTTTCCTCATCCCTATTTCTGAAATTCCAATGACACATATGATACACCTTTCTTCAATGTCTCCTATGAATAATTTTTGTATTCTCTTCCCTAATTTCATCTTTCTGTGATGAACCTTCATACTGAACATTTTTTCCAACTTATCTTCCTATTCACTAATTCTTTAGCTTCCCAGTTGTGTTCTTAGTTTTGTTAATTATATTTTTAAGTTCTAGAATTTCCATTTGGTGATTTAAAGAAGAAATGCCAGTTCCTTGATGATTATTTTCTAACTTGTCTTTTACTTTGTAGAACATATTAAGCATAGTTATTTTAAAGTTTGTTTCTGATAATTCAATTTTATGAATCTCTGGAAATTCTGATTTTATTATCATTTCTTTTGTTTACTTGTCTTACATTTTTATGTATTTTTAAATTTTGTGTAAGGCAATAGATAGAAAAACTATACAGCTCATTTGAGGTTTAGAATGTTATATTTCATCAGAGAGGGTTTGCTTTTGCCTCTGGAAATTTTGAGGCTATGATCACTGGCAATCAGGTTACCTTAATGCAGCTCAACAAAAGACATATCATACATTCTTGAGATGATTTGAAGCTGGTCTTCAGTCCTTTTGAGGGTTGGTCTAATTCTGTTTCCCTTTACTCTATAGTATGGCATTTTGGGACATCTGCCTACAATGTCAAGGGAGATTTTTAGGTCTCCCATTTCTTGGTTGTCCTCAAATTTCAATTTTTGTTCCCCTATTTCAAAAAGTTTGTTGAAATCTGCTCATCATGTGGAATTAGCAGATAGAGAAATAGGCAATGGAGGAAGCATGGCCTTAAATGCCATTTTCACCTTTTGATGATTCTTTCTTTTTTTTTTTTTGAATCATGGCCCAATAGTTTTCCCATAATATTCTCTGGTGTTTTGTGTTGTTTTGTTTTTGGTTGGTTTGTTTTGCTTTTAATCTTGTCTGGTTTTCTAATTGTTCTCAATAGGACAATCACCTTGTATTAAATTGTCTGTCATTTGTGAGGAAATGGAACCTAAACTCTTTTTCTGTAATGTTGTCAAGAGTGGAATGTAAGTTATATATATATTTTTAGTTCAGCATGTATAAGAATATCTTTCTACACACATGGAAGAAAACTGCTTCACTGTGAAAAATATGTAAATATTATTTCATTGTTTTCTGGCATTTAGAATTATAGAAGATAGATCTTAAATCAGTGTGATTTGTCTGTTATAGAAATCATTTTGGTTGCTCTTTGTTCTTAGAGATTTACTTATTTAAAAAACTTTTCTTAAATATATACATTTTAAAGGATTTGTTTCTTTATCTGAGAGAAAGAGAGTGAGAGAGAGAATGAGTGGAATGGGGAGGGAGACTCAAGAAGACTCCACACTGAGGAAGGAGTCCAACTCAGGGCCTGATCTCATGACACTGAGATTATAACCTGAGCTGAAGTCAAGCATTGGAGGCTCAATTGACTATGCCACCCAGGTGCCCCTTTCTTAAATATTTTTTATATATGAGCATCTTTTTATTGACTTTTGCCTATAACATTAAGAGTGCTTTCAGGGGCGCCTGGGTAGCTCAGTGGGTTAAAGCCTCTGCCTTTGGCTCAGGTCGTGATCCCAGGGTCCTGGGATCAAGCCCTGAATTGGGCTCTCTGCTTGGTGGGGAGCCTGCTTCCCTTCCTCTCTCTCTCTGCCTGCCTCTCTGCCTACATGTGATCTCTGTCTATCAAATAAATAAATAAAATCTTAAAAAAAAAAGAGTGCTTTCAATCTGGAAATTCAGGTCCTTTTTCAATCTTCTTAAGGAAACTTCTCATTAATGAAGTTTTAAATTATTGCTTTCTTCAAATTGTTTTGGTATGTTTCTCAGGAATACCCATAATTCATGGGTCAGATTTTCATTTTCTGTGCTATGAAGCTATTCTAACCACTATTTTCTGTATTTTTATCTTCTTTATTCTTGGCTTCTCAGTTTGGTTTACTGTATAACTTACATGACTTTTCCCCCAAATCAGCTCTATTTATTGCTTTGAATCTGGGTTTCTAATTTTGCTCTTTTATTTTTAGTTTAATTATACTTATCATATCTCTTGTCCAAATTCATTTTTATCTCATTCTGTTAGCTTCCCATCTCACCATGAATTTCTTTGACTTTCTACTCCTGTTTTAAATAGAGGCCATGTGTTCTCACATCAAGTTGCAGATGCTATAATACCTTCCTAAAATATTTTGATTCATAGACTAGATAGTTTTTCTCGGGTGTCAGCTTGATAGTCTTCCTTTGAAGTAACTATTTGGTTAGCCCTTGATTTTTTTTATTTTAAAATCAATTTTGCTGGTCCCATTAGTGGCCAAGTAGTCTGGACTATGCCCCATGGTGGCACTGTCCTGGCTCATGTAGCAGCCAGGTGAGTCTGAACCAGGACTGAAGTCCCATCAGTGGGGACCATCTTGTACCAGGCTTCCATCTCTTCATCCTGAGGGTGGAGAGGCCTGAGCCAGGCCAGGAGTGTTGGGTCTCTTTGACCAGATGCACATGTATGTTCACTTAAGAGAACCTCATCTGTGTGAACGAGGAGGCAGTGGCCAGGCAACTGGACTACTGGCCACCCCTGCAGTATTAGCTAGATTGTTATGTGGCCTGATTGCTATTTTCATTCCACATGTGTGCAAAGACTTGAGCCAGGCTGCATGGGTTCCGTCCTGGATCCAGCATGACCTTGCTGCATGACCTCATCAAGTTACTTAAGCTCTCTGGGAACTTCACCTCAGTGGGATGCCCTGTTTCCATGTCAGATATGATCTTCACATTGGAGCCAGGAGAAGAGCTGTGGATGGTGGCAGAAGAAACACCCCCCCTCCAGGTTGTCTAGGAGATGACTGGGGAACTGGTGATCAAACAGAAATACACCAAGAATATAAAGAGGGACTTTTGAATCAAGTGAATTGCATCTATGATAAAATACCTACAGAGCAGAAAGGCTATATGGATATGAAGATTTTGCAAACATATTTTATTTTATCTTATTTGTGAATGTAATTTGTCCCATCAAGACAAAAACTCCATGAATGTGTCTTAGGTGGAAGAAATTTAAAAGATAACTTAGATTTACTTAATTTAGAAGAAAGAGCCTTTATGAACATGATGGAGATGAAAAATCATTCAGTTATAATTAATTTCAAATGAATCATGGCAAAATTCATACAGGTAAGAAAACCTATGAATGTGGGAACATGTTTAGTCATAAATCATATCCGATTGGACACTAGAACATCCATCCTGGAGAGAAACCCTATGGATGTAATGAGTGTGGGAAGTTCTTTACTGATCAATCATCCTTTACTAGAAAAATGAGATCTCATAGAGGTGAAAGATACTATGAATGCCAATTCCACCAGTAGTTGAATTCCACTATTTAATAGAAAAATGTACCTCATTAAACACCTGAGAATTCAAATTAGAGAGAAACTATGAAAGTGGAAATGCCTTCAGTAGTAGTTCTTATCTTAATCAGCATGAAAAAAGTACATACTGGTAATAAACCCTATAAATGTAATAAATGTGGGAAGCTATCCAGTCTGTGGTAGGTTGTTACAGCAGCCCTGAGAGACTAAAACATCATTATTGCATATAAACTTCAAATCATCAAAATTACTTTGGCAAGAAGAATTCTGAATTTTTTTTCTCTTCTGAACATGTGTCAGTTAGGATTCCTTTGTGTTGAAAATGACAAAACATTTATTTTTTTAAAGCGTTGTATCATTTATTTATGTTTATCTATTTATTTTTTTAAAGGTTTTATTTATTTGACAGAGAGACAGAGAGAGAGATCACAAGTAGGCAGAGAGGCAGGCAGAGGGAGAGGGAGAAGCAGGCTCCCCGCTGAACAGGGAGCCCAATGTGGGGCTCGATCCCAGGACCCTGAGACCATGACCTGAGCTGAAGGCAGAGGCTTAACCCACGGAGCCACCCAGGTGCCCCCCAAATTACAAAACATTTAAAACTTAATTAACAAAAGGAAGTTTATTGGTACATATCATGAGAAAGTCCAGTATAACTACTTCAAAGGAGAAATAGAGATAATTTGACATCTTGCGAAAAGACTCAATATTGAGTCTTCTGATCCATGAACATGGTGTATCTAACCATTTATTTAGGCCTTGTTTAATTTTTCTCAGCAGTGTTTTCTAGTTTCCAGTGTATAGGTCTTATAGATATTTGTTAAAGTTATTCCTGAATACTTCATGGGTTTGGATGCTATTGTAAATGGTATTTAAGAATTTAATATTCTACTTGTTTATTGCATAATAAATAATTACATAAAAGCATAATTGGTTTTTGTATTTTGACTTTATATCCAGTGACCTTGCCAAACTCTCTTGGTTTTTATAGCTTATTTGTAAGTTTCTTAAGATTTTCTGGGTACATGATTATCCTCTCTTGCAAATAAATGTAATCAAAATTTTTTCTTCTTCCTTCCTAATTTGTCTTTCTGATTTGCCTGCCTGCCTCCTTTCATCCCTCCCTCCCTCTCTCCCATTTTTACTTCTTTCCCAGCTATCCTTTTTCCTTTCTGTCTTACTTTTTCTTATTGCTCTGGCTCATATTTCCAGTTCAATGTTGAATAAAAGTGCTGCAAGTGAATATCTTTGCTTTCTCCCCCAGTTCCTGGGAGGCTTGTATTCAGACTTTTGGCATTAAATCTGATGTTTGTTGTAGGCTTTCCACAGATGCTTTGTATCAAAGTGAGGAAGTTCCTCTTCATTCTTAGTTTACTGAGAGTTTTTATTATCAGTGAATGTCAATTTTAGTTAAATACATTTTCTTCTATTGAGATGATCACATGAATTCTTTCTTTGTTGATATGGTAAATTACATTGATATGCTTTGCGTTGTGAATCCAACCTTATATTAACTGGGGTAAGGTCCATATGGTCAGCTATATTATGTTGCCACACTCAATTTGCTAGTTTTTTGAAGTTTTCTTGCTCCTACATTTATGAGGGGCATTGATCTAGTTTTCTTTTATTATAATTGTCATTTGTTTTGTTTACAGAGTAATGCTAACCTCATAAAATGGGTTGGGAAGAGTTTCCTCCTGTTCTATTTTCTTAAAGAGTTTTTGTAGAATTTGTATTATTTATTCCTTAAACAGTTAATAGAATTTACTGGTGACTCCATCTGGACTTGAGGTTTTCTCTGTAGGAATGTTTTACATTATTGATTCAATTTAATGTTATGGGGCATTTAAGTTTTCTACTTTTTATTCAATCATGTTTGTAATTTTGTTACCTGTTTTTTGAGGAATAAACAATTTATGTGTTTTGTCCAACTGACTAAATTTATCGGCATATCTGTAGGATCTGTGGTGCTGAACTAGCTTTCACTCTTGATACTGCTAATTTTTTTTCTCTATTTTTTTTTTTTCATCAGGCTAGCTAGGTGGCTTATCAATTTTATTGAACTTTCCAAAGAATAAGCGCTTGGTTTTATGATTTTCTCTATTGGTTTCTTATTCCCAATTTCATTGATTTCTGCCTCTATCTTTATTATTCCTTCTGTTAGCATTGAGTTTAACTTGTTCTTTTTCTGTCTTATTAAGATAGAAGCATAAATTTTTTATTTTAGATATTTTATATGATCTAATTCAAGAATTTAAAGCCATAAATTTATCTTTAAGCACTGTTTTAGTTTCATTCCACAAATTTGATATGCTGTGATTTCATTGAATTTCAATGCAGTATATTTTCTAATATTTCTTACGATTTTTCTTTTGATTTATGGGTTGCTTAGAAGTATGTTTTTTTAAGTGCACAAATATTTTGTGATTCTTCAGATATCTTTTTGTTCATTTCTAGTTTAATTTCATTGTGGTCAGGAAATTTGCTTTATGATTTCATTCCATCTAAATTTTTTAGCCTTATTTTATGGACGAGAATATTGTCTCAAGACTGAGAGAGGATTGTTGAAATTTACAGCACTAATTATAGACTTATTTCTCTTTCAGTTCTGTCAGTTTGTTTCATTTAATTTGAAACTCTATCATTAGATGCACACATATTTATGATTATTATGTCATTTTGATGAATTGACTCTTTTATCACGAAATATTCTTTTTTATTACTAGTAATATTATTTGTTCTAGAGCCTATTTCTCTCATATTTATATAGACACTCCAGCTTTCTTGTAAGTAGCATTATATTAGTGTGCTGTATTTTTTTTCTATCTTTTTACTCTTTTAAAAATATTTATTTATTTGAGTAATCTCTGCACACAATGTGGAGCTCAAGTTCCCAATCCTGAGATCAAGAGTGGCATGCTCTTCTGACTGAGTCAGCCAGGTCCACCTCTGTTTACTTTTAACTTATCTATCTTTATATTTCCAAGTGTGTTTCTCACAGGCAGAATATATTTGGGTAACGGTTTTTTTTTTTGAAAAAATTAAATCCTTTTTGACAGTCTCTGCCTTTTATCATTTACATGCCATTTAACTATTGTTTAAGTCATTTATATTTAATGTAATTACAGATGGTTGGGCTGAAGTGTCATCTTACACTTGTTTTCTATTTGTCCCATCTATTCTTTGCTCCCTTTCTTTTTAATATCATATCTTCTTTTTGGTTAATTGTTTTTAGTATTTCATTTTATCTCTGCATTGAATTATCAGCTCTACCATTTTTAAGAAGAATTGCTCTAGGGTTTACAATATATACTTTTAACTCCACAGTCTACGTTCAAATAATATTATACTAGTTTACATGTAATATAAGAACCCTGTGCACTTTCATTTCCTCCCTCCCATCCTTTTTTTCTTGTTATCAAATATTTACTTCCATATATATTTTTATTTTCACAATATTTGGCTGTTATTGTTTTAAACAGTAAATCATTTTTTAACATTATGCAAATATAGGTAGAAAGTCCTTTGTTCACCATATTTGCCATGTGCAGAACACTATGTCTAGTGTAGGTCCTAGCTTTCATCTGGTATCATTTTCCTTCAGCCTTTCTTTAACATTTCTTGTTGTGGAGCTCAGCTGGCAATGAATTCTCCTATCTTGTGTTTATCTTCAATTAGTCTTTATTTCATATTCAGTTTTGAAGGATATTTTCACTGGCTGTAGAATTCTAGGTTGACAGTTTTTTTTCTTTCAGCCTATTAAAGATGTCGTTCAGTTGTCTTCTGGGTTGTATTGTTTCTGACGAGAAATCAGCGATCATTCTTATCTTTGTTCCTCTGTAAGTAATGTGTATGGGTTTTTTTTGTTTGTTTTGTTTTTTTTGGCTGCTATTAAGATTTTCTCATTATCATGTTTTTTCATCAGTTTGATTATAATGAGTTTTGGTGTGATTTTCTTTGCTTTTATTTTGCCTAAGACTCATTGAGCTTCTTGGATCTGTGGGCTTAATTTTTATCAAATTTGAAAATTTTTTCATTGCTTTTTCAAATATCTCCCTCCTCCCCCCTTTTGCTCCTTTGGACTTTTAGCCAGATATGCTTTATATTGCCTAATATTTTCCCACAGCTCACTGAAGCTCTGTTTATTTTTCTTCCAGTTCTTCAGTAGTTTTCAGTAGTTTCTGCTGCTATGTCTTCTAATTCACTGATCTTTCCCTGTGCATTGTCTAATCTACCATTAAGCCCATTCAGTGAATTTTCCATGTTCTATATTACATTTTTAATTTTAGAAAATCCCCATTTGGTTCTTTTATGTGTTTTTCATCTTTATTCTCATTGTGTTCATATTTTCCTTTGAATGTGTTTTTAAGTTCTTTTTTGCTAACTACTTCATCTTCTATAATTTCTGGGTTTATTTCTATTGATCAGTTTTTTTTCCCTCTGATTATGGGTAACATTTTCTTCCTTTTTCAAATATTGAATAATTTTTACTGGATGCTAGACTTTATGCGTATTATGTTACTGAGTATCTGGATTTTGTTTTCTTCCATTATAGTGTTCTGAGGTTTGTTTTGGCTCTCAAGTTACTGGTGGATCAGCTTGATCCTTTTAGGGCTTGTCCTTATGCTTTTTTAGGGGGAAATTGGAATAACTTTTCCCCTAATGTTAGTTTAACCATATTGTTAAGGTATGACCTCCTAGAGTCTCTATTGAATGTTCTAGGTTTTCACTCAGTTCCCTTTACTCTGGTCGGTTGGAACCTGAATATCTCTCAGATGAGATGTAGGAATTATTATGTTTACAGATCCTGCATAGTTGTCCTCTATATAGCCTAATGAGTTTTGTCTTACACATGTTCTGCTTATTATAAAGCCAAAGACCTAAAAAGATTCTTA